>JBBPBT010000659.1:2623829-2642756 GCA_037974875.1 Cicer bijugum | reverse complement strand
AATGTAGTTTGAATATAACATATGCTACCTTTTTTATTATGGTTACATTCATATATTCAAATTTGAATTTGTGGTGTATAATATTTTATATAAAATTTTAATAATTTATTATTTTAATTAAATTATAATTCCATATAAAATAACTATGTCAATCTATCATATCATATATTAAGTATTTACACTTACTAATATATAATATACTATAAAACACAAAGTTTACACGATGTCATAGAAAAATATTATAACATATTTTGAATAATTGACATATGAATTAATTTTTTGTAAAAATTTATTTCAAAATTTATTTTTAATTTAAAATTATTTATTTATGTAATAATTCACCCCGTAGGTCGCACGAGATAATTGAACTTTTAAGTAATGAGTTATTTTTTATTTATTCATTTCACCTATTAATGCACACAACACATTATAATTATTTATTAAATAAATATTTAATTAAAATAAAAATATTATATGATGTAAATTAATATATTATAATATCATCTAACTACAATGCTATGTGAAATAAAATATATTTAAAATTTATATTAAATTCAAATTTAAAATATAATATCAGAAAACCTATTTGGTGCAATGCAACCCAGTGGCTGCTATTCCAGTTACTATTGTAATTTGCAGTTGCGTTTCCAGGGTTTCTGTTGGGTTTTGCTCTTCCACTCCATTCACAACAATCCTTCTCATAAACCAAACATCAAACACCTTCAAGTCAACACTACTTCACTCCACTATTCAAAAACAATGCCTTGAACACAACACCCCAAACCCACAAACATGCTTCGACGCCGTTTCACCCTCTTCCCCCTCCAATTCCTCACCAACAATAATCCCCTACATCCACTCCCCACCTTAACTCCCCTACACCCGCACCACTACCGTCACTTATCCACCTTCACCGCTTTCCGCCGTCCACCACCAGACCCAAACGACCCCTCAACTCTTCTCAAAGAAGATGCTTTCTCCCTCTGTTCCCAAATGTGGGTCGACAATTTCCGCCAACCCGACAAAATCATCACCAACCTCTCCTCCTTCCTCCGTCGCTTCGAACTCTGGCTCCTCGCTTACCAAAAAGTAACCACCGACGAAACCGGTTCCTACACACCACGAAGCTCAATCCAAAGACCTCAGCTCGAAAATCTCCTCGCTCTTCGTAACGCGGTTATCGACGGTAACTTCAAATGGGGTTCGAGACTCAAATTTCATATCAAATCACCGATTGATAAAACTGATTACGAATCGCTTTCGAAAAGAAAAATCAAAATTATTTTAACCACTACACAGCCTACACCTTTTCAAGATAAAATTGTTCAGGAGGTTCTTTTGATGATCCTTGAACCTATTTATGAACCTAGGTTTTCGTCAAAGTCTTTCGCTTTTCGTCCTGGGAGGACGCCACATACTGTTTTGAGGGTAATTAGGAGGAGTTTTGCTGGTTATTTGTGGTATTTGAAAGGTGATTTGAGTACTTTGTTGGATGGAGTGAAAGTAGGGTTAGTGATTAATGCTGTTATGAGAGATGTTAGGGATAAGATGGTTGTTGATTTGTTGAAATCGGCATTGGTTACGCCGGTTGTAACAAGTCAAGTTGATGAGAGGGAGAAGAAGAAGAAGAAAAGGAAGTATCAGAAGAAGAGGGTGTTGAATGAGGATGAACCTAAGCCTGATCCTTATTGGTTAGACACTTTTTTTGGTTTTGCACCTGAGGAAGCTGAGAAGGTTCCTAATTGGGGGCATTGTGGTGTTTTGAGTCCTCTTTTGGCTAATGTTGTTTTGGATGAGTTGGATCATTGGTTAGAAGCAAAAATTAAGGATTTTTATGTTCCTTCCAAGAGTGATGTTATATGGAATAGTCCCGAAGGGGAAGCCGAGCAAGGAAACACTTCGTGGCCGGAGTTTGTTCCTACCAGTGGACCTGATAAAACTAGGAAGATGGATTTTATAAGATATGGTGGTCATATTTTGATTGGTGTTCGGGGTCCTAGGGCGGACGCGGCGACGTTGAGGAAACAGTTGATTGAGTTTTGTGATCAGAAGTTAATGATTAAGCTTGATAATGAGAGTCTTCCTATAGAACATATAACTAAAGGTATAATGTTTCTTGATCATGTGCTTTGTAGGAGAGTTGTTTATCCAACTCTTAGGTACACTGCAACTGGTGGTAAGATCATTAGTGAAAAGGGTGTAGGAACACTTTTGTCGGTCACGGCGAGCTTAAAGCAATGCATTAGGCAATTTAGAAAGTTGAGTTTTCTTAAGGGCGATAAGGATCCTGATCCCCAGCCTTGTTTTAGGATGTTTCATGCCACTCAAGCTCATACAAATGCTCAAATGAACAAGTTTTTGTCAACCATGGTTGAGTGGTACAGGTTTGCAGACAATAGGAAGAAGATTGTGAACTTCTGTTCTTATATCATAAGAGGTTCGCTTGCAAAGCTTTATGCTGCAAAATACAAGCTTCGTTCGCGTGCGAAAGTTTATAAGATTGGTGCACGAAACCTAAGCCGTCCACTAAAGGAGAAGAAAGGGCAGTCTCCTGAGTACCATAATTTGCTTAGGATGGGTCTTGCCGAATCAATTGATGGACTCCAATATACAAGGATGTCTCTTGTACCCGAAACGGATTACACCCCATTCCCCGGTAATTGGAGGCCTGACCATGAAAAGTCATTGCTTGAATACATAAAACTAGGAGATCCAAAGACTTTGGATGAGCAACAGAGTTGCATCAGAGAACAAGGACTTGTTACACCTCAAGATTATATTTCAATGCTTGTTTGGAATTACAAAAGGAGTTCTCTTCCTATGGACCATCTTTCCTTAGTGAAGAGCAATGAAAGTGTTGCAGGGAGTCAGCATTTGCTTACTGGATCAAACCAGGACGACCATGACGACACAAAAAAAGAGGAAGAAAATGATGCAAGTATGAATGCAGCAGAAGTGTAACAAAAGGGTTTGTAATGTGCCACACAGAAATACTTCTTTTTAATACTTTTTTTTTGTATGTGTTTTTTGAATAGGATATTTTGAGATACTTTTATTCTTTTACCTTGCCCTTTTTCCTCTATGCTTTTTCTACCTTCTAGCCTGAAATGTAGAAATTATTATGTATTACAAGAATGACGACCGTTACAAAATTAAAAGCTTAAGCTTTCAGGAGACTTAGCCTTTGACTTGATATTAGAACATTTATGGCCAACAGGTAAAGAGTTAGATCCTTGCTACCCCCATTCATCTAAAAGAAATTAAAATTTTAGCACAAAGTTAAGCTTGTGCATTATTCACGCTCGAAACTGATAGAGATTTGGGTATTATGGGGTGCCCAACTCCCAAGCTCTACTTTTGAGTAGTATGGGATGTTCGGTGGAGTATTTAAGTGGTTTGGTTTTTCTTCCTTGATAGCTAGCATTTAAGGGAGGTTTTCCCAAGTATTTGGATACTCGTCACAAACACGAGAGTCTTTCATGTGAGGCGGTGTTTTATAGATATAGAGTTTGGATATCGTGTGGTTTCACTTTCCACCTAATAGCTATGTTTTGAAGAGAGTTGGTCTTGACCTTAACTTCTATATTACCTGAGGAGATTATCATGAACAAGGCTAAGTGTTACAGAAGTTTTCATAAACTTCAGCGCTCTTTACAATCTTGGCTCAAATCCTGTTTTGCATAAGTTGTACAAGAGTATCTACTGCTATACAGCTCATACATCAGGACTTCTGCTTCGGTTTTAAGCTAATTTGGTGTTGTTGTGGTCATCTCTTGGAGGTAGTAGTTATTTGTTTTATCAACAGAAGCCAGAGGAAAGAATTACTCTAATTCTTAGGTTAGTACTTCTATTGATATACATCACGATGATTAACTTGAATGACAATCTTTTTAGCTACTGTCACTATGATGCTATTAGTGATGATTGTTTATGGCGTAATTCATTTGTGTTGTCATGTTAAGATTTCATTCAATCGTTTGTAATCCTGTAACTCCATTCGTCTTTCATTATTTCGAATTTGAGTTTTGGAATTAATCAATGCAAAATGTTACACTAAACATCTTTTTTGAATATGTTTGGTGTCCTATAAACTTTTTTTTTTCTCTTCAGGTTTGTATTATATGTCACCTTCCCACCATGGATGCTTGCTTGCCAAAGAAAGGATCCAATATCTGAAGACTGGAGTTCTTTCGGGCATGCATCTCACCTGAATCGGACAAAAATATAGGGATTGCCACAATCCTTTTGAACCGCGGCGCTATATCAGATGCAATTGTGGAAAATAATCCCACATGATGTTTAGGAGTCCTATATTGGTCAGTCCACAGAAAGGAGTTTTCAGTTTTGTATGAAAAGTCTAAGAAAGTTTGCTCATTGTGGATGCATATGATAAGGCGAGAAGGGAAATTAAACAACTCAAGCAGTATCATCTCAAATTTCATGTTTTACAGTATCTATTGGCTCTTTGTTCATATGTACTTGTCCCATTTTTTAATGAATTGAGGACATCCTCAACCCTTAGTTCTTGATTATTCTACTTAATGGTTAACGCTTAATTTTGTAAACTTTCTTTCTTTCTTTCTCTATGAATATGTACTACGAGGAAGAAGCATACATTAGATCCTGTTACTGATTCCATTCAAAGGGGAAAATGAAGAAAATAAAACAATAATAGGCACAGTTTTATTTATCGTTCATTTCTGAATATAATCCTCGTTATTGATACATCTTTTTTGTATGCACTTCTTTCCTTACTCTTATTTCCATCTGGAACTAGAATGTGTATGACAGGCAGATTTTAGCCCTAAAATTAGGACACATTAGTCTCTCCTTCGGGAACTCTGAGAAATGCCACTTTCTATTTCATAGAACTCACATTTTGTATGAAGCCAACTTGAGTTGTGTTCATTATCGCAATAAAAACTAAGAAACTGTAGTTACAAGAGGAGAAGCCTGTTAATCTTAACTTCTGGTCCTCCGATGTTGAAATTTCACTTAACTTTGTCATGAAATTTTCAAGACGACTAAAATTTTCAACTCTGCAATTATACATTCCAATAGTCATTGCAGTTAGCCAATCCAGTAAATTTGATTGAAATTAAACGGCTCACATTGTAAGTTGTGTAAATCGGTCTTAACTGTCCGATATTCATCAACAGTTGTGAACATCGACTAGTGAGTGTAGAAAATCCATTTCTGACTAGTCGAATTCCAACATGAATCCATTCGTGTATCATAATTACTAATTTTTTGGGTGATATGTTCTCTCAAATCATGCAAATTAAACTTAATCAAAAGGCAACCAATGCTTGAAGCCCAAACTCAAGAAAAATAAATTAATATAGGAGAATTAAGAAATTATATGTATATACCGAAAAAAATGTCCTTGTTCATGAATAATAATAATAATAATATTAATGTTCTAATACAATGAATTTGAACTAAAAAAGGACTAATCTAGGAAATATCCCAAGTTAGTTCTCTAGCTGCCAATTCCAATAAGCTTCCATAATCACCTTGCTTAACCTATCAAATTAAACAAACAATCAATCATTTGTATTGTATCATACTTATATGGAGGCGTAGTAAACATGAATTTTATTATCTTGCTGTCTCAAAAAATAGCATTAATCAACTTCATTTTTGAATGAAGTAACAATCACAAACATACCAGTTAAATATAAGCTGACGAGTAGTGTCACCATAATGGTAAATGTACAAGCTCTTGCACTTACAGTAGCTGAGGTTGACCTGCACAATTGATAATTTCATAGCTCCATAAGAAAGTTGAATTGTAAATGAAGAGTGGATACAAATTACGTTGACATTTTTCAAAGAAATTAATTCTCAGAAAATGGAAACATGCATTGTGAGTTCAAACTAGTTTTATGTTAATGTTAGTTTACAATGACATCCATTGAAAATTTAATATTTAGCAGTTATCTTTAAAATGGGGTTAAAAATTAGACTTAATGTGGCAATATGATGAGTTCTCATTGTATGGTATACAACTATTTTACAATGACAGTGCCTTCTCATTAAACCCTGAATTTATTGTCATGTTTTGTTGAGTTGTATTTCTTTTTCTTTGGAAATGTTCCATAAGAAACGTCATAGGAAATTACCTTTCTACTAGGTCTCTGACGGATTCGGTTGTTAGTCCAAAACCAAAAGGAAAAAGTGGATCATAGTGAGGATCACCAACATTCATTGGGAGTTGATCTACAGATTTGAACCATGTCCTTGCAAGCTTACCACTGAAACCATAGTCACCAAAAAGAACATCGGTCACACCTTGTCCCTCAGTGCCTGGTAGCCATGCTGCCACTAATGCATCTATGGAGGAAAGATACGGTTCAATTACAATAGGTCTGCCGGAAACAGTGACAACCACACACTTGACAGCTCCACAGACATTGTTGATGATATTTGGACCAGGATCTACCATTGTAAGTGCTGTGCTGTCACCAGCAGTCTCGGCATAAGGAAGCTCGCCAACAACAATAATGGCATATTCAAAGTTGTTGGACTTAACAAAATCAGCGTCAGGGTTCTCACGAAAAACAACTTCTGTTCTTGGATCAACAGTTGAATTGATAGCACTGAGAATAGTAGTTCCTGTCCATTGAAAAAAAGTCTCCGTTTCAATTTTAGCTTACTAACGGAAAGACAGACACAGTCATGGTTGTTTGTCCGCATTTTTAATATTATATTAGACTCAAGGTAAAACTGAAAAATATTTATGTGCAGCAAAAAAACCTGCTATCTTATAGAGATATTAGATAGTATAGGGGCTTCTGCTCATTTGACATGCATGCAACTATATGCTATCACTTTGTCCTTTCCTTTTTAACAGTACTTTTTATAAAATAAAATTGTTTCAATCTATAAGGTGTTTATCAAAGTAGAATGCAACATTAACTACTATTTATTGCACACAAATAAATATGTGCAATAAAATAATAAATAGTCAAGTGTAAAAATGCAATTAAGTTCATAAAAACAACAAAATTTATTGATTTATTTGGTTTGTGCAAAACAACACTTGAAAAGGAGCATAAGTAGCAGTTATTAGAAAATATGCATCAGAAGCTCAGTGCATATTTATAACAATGACTAGTTTTCCAACATTGTTGCGCATTAACTACTAATTTTGGATAACTTCAAATAAAAATCACCATTAACTACTTTCCCCCACATATCAAAGTAAAAAGTAATTTAGTACATGTAAAGCTCAGAATTTCATATGCTTTCATAGGCAAAGACCTTAACTTGCTACGAGTGTCAGAGAGACACTTACCACTTGTGTCACTGTTGCCGATGAATCCTTGCCATTTCATTGTCCACCCTCCACATTGGTAACCCAAATTATCAGCATGAGTGCCAGCAACTAAGAGTTTTGGGATTTTCTTTGGAAGAGGAAGAAGTGGAGCACTATCATTTTTCCCATTCTTAAGCAACACAAGAGATTTTCTCACAGCTTCCCTTGCTAGGTCTCTGTGTGCCTAATTAAACAGCATATTTGATTATCTCATGACTCTTGATGTCTCAATTATAATAAGATATTATTCTAAATCAACAAGAAATGCTGATCATGTTTGGCATGGTTTGAATGAATTCACCTGGCTTCCAAGCTCATTGATTAAGCTGAAATCGGCTAAAGGATTCTCAAACAGACCCATGGTGAACTTTACAAGCAAAATTCTCTCCACAGCATCATCAATACGATCCATTGGAATGACATTATTCTTCACCAAGAGTGTAAGATCCTGAATGAACTCGTCGAATTTGTATGGAACCATCACCTATAATGATTATAAGTCAACAAAAGGAAATAATTTATTCTTCAGTAAGCATTGCATTGTTTTGTAAGCTACACACTTAAGCAACATTTTATTTACTACAGGCCTGCAAGAAAGTTCAACATAATGGACAGACTAACCATGTCAACTCCGGCTTCAATTGAAGCCTGGACCGAGTATGTGTAGTTTGAATCGGGTGGTGTTGTGATTTTGTCAATACCTTGCCAATCTGAGATGACAAATCCCTGACAAATAAGTCAATAAAAATTGTAGTTAGAACTTAGAATCCCACAAGACAACCCACATTGCTTTAAAATGGGAGCTGAAAAAGATTCAAAAACAAGATTAGTTTGTTCTCACACAACACAATACTTAGTAATATGGTTCAAATAGCAATATCAAATGAGCAACAGTTATTGCAACACATGTCGCACAGATTTCTCAAAACGTTTGATGCAACAAATTTTTTATAGCAGATCCAATAGGAGTTATAACAAAACTTTATAGAGGAGAATATGGAGAAGCCAATCACCTTAAACTTAAGGGTAGTCTTGAGAAAGCCAGTGATTAGATCCCAATTAGCATGCATCTTTACACCATTCCAACTGGAGTATGAAACCATGACAGTTGAGACCCCCTTAATGATGGAATCATAATACGCAGGCATGTGAATGCTCAGCAGTCCATGCCAGTCAATCACTGCATTATTCTCATTTACTCCCTTGTTTGTACCACCATCTCCAACAAAATGCTTAGCACAAGCTGCTACCTTTGTCCTACAAAAAAAAATGAATATAACTTTATACGCCTAGTGAAGGATAGAGGAATGAAGTGAACCTTTTTACATCAGTAACTACATAAAAAATACAAGTCAATCATGAAGACCATTTGAAAATTATATTGTTAACCAGCTTCCATTAAAGATGTCTACATGTCCGTGGTGTATCAGGTGTCTATGTTAATGTCAGTGTTTCATAGTATATAACTCTATGGATGGAAAACCAACCAATTATGCATAAAAACTCACTTGTCATGGCCCCTGGAGTATTTCTAAAATTAGTATATAAACACACTAAGTGAAAAAAGCTAATGAAACACTTTTATTTTATAAAGATTTACGATCAATAATGTCATACTTGCCACCAACATATGGAAACCCCTTCTTGCCATTGGCAGGGATATCTCCTTGTAGACCAGGTATGATCTCTGTCATGTCTCGCACAATTTTAGGATCCTCGCTATAGCTTTCATAACACCGACCCCATCTTGGATCTCTACAGACCTATAATTAATGTTTTAGGAATATATCAGCAAAATTTAGAGAAAAATAGAATAGTACATATTTGACAACCACAAACTTGTCTTACGAAAATGTTTCTTTTACAAGTTTATGATCATCAGTATCTTTATTCTATTTACCGCAATGCATGGAGCAAAAACATAAGGAATCCCTGTAGCTCTGACTTCAAGAGCAGTTGCAGCACCAATCCTTTGAACCAAGTTAGGATCCCTATTCATCGGAGATTATTATTAGAACAAAGCAAATAGTCGATGCATCCAATAAATATACAAGATATATGAAGTACCAATACAACACCGTTATAATTAATATAATCGATTTGTAAACCTACAGAACTGGAAGCACAATTCATCAAATGACTCAAATTAATGCCAATGTAATACAAACAAATGATAAACAACAACCAAAAAAAAACTAAACTTGCCTAGTACATCCAAGCCCAACATTATGGGGGAAAATGGTAGCATTATAGACATTATTATGTCCATGAACAGCATCAATACCATACATCATTGGAATGCCTAATCTACTTGCTAGAGCCCCTTTCTGAAACTCATTTATCATATTCACCCAATCTTCAGCAGTAGCCTTTGGAAGAGGTTCACTACCGCCACCACTCAATACACTCCCTGCACACATTTAAAGTAACCAGTTGATTGATAATGTATCTTAACAATGTTATCATTCCCTTTCATTTTTCATTCTTCAATTTTTTTATCAATTACTAATTCCTTGATTCTTCAGTTTCCTTGTAAAAACTAAACATTCAAAATCTACCAAGATTCATATAACAGCACTAACATATTCAAACATGAAAAATGCAAGTTAATGATGCTCAAAATAGATCCGCAACCAAAGCCGGTAACTTGCCATTTTTTTATTGAAAAAAATGAGATTAATCGCCAATAAAACATATAGTTGAAAAGATTAATGAAACTAGCAAAAGACCAAATGCACTGTGTGTCAAAAGAAAAACATCACATAAAAGTTAAAACTAGAAGATTGGTTACAAATTATTTTTCTATGCCTGAACATGAAACTACATTTTCAATTTAAAAAGACATTAACTTTAGAAGTATAATGAAGTTCTTAGTTTTTCTCACCAATGAAACTAGTTTTCATAACATTAGCATTAGCAACACTCCTATCAATTTGAACCATTTGACCAATCTTCTCCTCAAGAGTCATTCTACTCAACAAGTCCTTAACACGAGTTGCAAAAGGTTCCTTTGGATCTTTGTATTTCAAGTAATCAACTTGAGCTTCTCCATTCAACACCAACCAACAACTTAGCCACAAAACAACACCCAACAATTGAACAAACAGCTTAGACATATTTGAATTTCCCACCTCTTTGCTTCACCTTCAAAATAAGACAACATAGGTAAGAATATTAATAACACAACACAACCTAATAAAGAATCAAGATTTAATTTTGGATTTATACCCCACTTGGTATCTAAGGCAAATAAAAAAGAAGCAAAAAGAAAAGCATATCCAATGAAATGGGGTTCATAATAACTTAACCCCATTACTTAAATCAACAACCTTTTTAAAAGGGTATGTTATTAATAAAGCATATGATATAATTAAAACCATCAAAAATATAAAGCACACATTTTTATTATTGCTTTCGCAGAAAAGAACAAATCTTTGAGAAAGTGAAGCATTCATAAAAAAAAAAAAAAAAAAAAAAACAAAAAACAACACCAACACCAACACCAACAACAGAAAGAACAAGATCATAGTACATAATAGTTGAAGTAAAGTAGGTGTGGGAGAAGATGTGTGTGTGATGAAAACTCACAAGGAAAGTAAAAATGGTGACTTAAATGATATTTGAAAAAGTGATGTTTGGGGAAAGAGTTGAAATGGGAAGAGAAAGCAAACGGAATGGAGAGAGTAGTGGGAGACAGTAAACACTGTTTCCGAAATTTTCTGTTTGGAAAGTGGCGAGTTTGCTATTAAAACGGAGAGAGGACAAAACAACCCACGTACCAAACTATGTCAATTTTTTTTTTCTTTCTTTCTTGTTTTTTCTAACTTGTGTGATAATTATTAATTGAAATATTAAAGAATTATTTTTCAATTTTTCTTTTATACTTTAATATATGCATTTAAGGTAGATGTTAGTCTGATCCCATTAATTGTCAGTATGTCTTAAGAAAATATGGATTTTGTTTTCTGTTTATACAATATGGGTTTTGTATAGATACTTTCAATCATAGTTTCATTTTACTATTCCATAATCGCAGACTATTTTAATTACAAATTCATAGAGTCGGCGCTATGATAAAGTTATTACAAAAAAAATAACGTGGAAGAGTTTGTATCACAATTATTTTAATTATCGCATGTGCACTACAAGGAGGACAGTAATAATAAATTTCCAGATTTTATTAATAATTTAGTTCGACAATGCTCAGATTCTTTTATTTTTACTTCTATTTTAGGCAAAGGTCTATGTGTTTTTTCATGAAAAAAAAATAAGTTAATGAACCATCTTCAACTGTATAGTCACTATTTCAAATTTCAATTTCGTTAGACTTATTTGTTTGATTTGATTTTCCTTTTTAAGTTATAAATAGGAATTGAGAACTAAACATTTATAAATGTGTACGAGTTAAATCGGTGTCTATTGAATACATTCAGCATTTTAGGTTACTATCTAATAAATACTAAAAAGCAATGGATGATAAGAATATATGATTGATAATACTAATATTTTGAGTCAGTTTGGATTTTGAACCATGATAAAAATGGTCATTTTATATTTTATTTTTTGGTCATAATTAATATAAGATCAAACTACATCTTATGGATGCCAATATGAAATATGGACACAGTTTTACATCAACTCAAGGGTCAAACACCCAAAACTAGGGATTTTAAGCTTCAAAATTTTGGGCTATAATAATCTTAATAAAATAATTTAATTAATATATGAATATATAATATGATAAATTAATTTGAGATGTTCAATTATTTAAGTTGGTTAAGATTAAGATCTCATATTTGTCATGTAGATTCTAACTTTAAAGCAAATTTGAATTATTATTTTTATTTATAAAAAGTCTCACTGTAACAATTCTTTTAGACTTTTAAATATATATTTAATATGAATTCTGCTTTACTTAAACTATGAATGATTCTATTAATTTGTATACAAACCGAAACTAACTTAAAGTTTATAGTAAAACTATTAATATCACGACATTTATTTAGAATACAGTCCCTCACTCGAATTATTTAGATGATAAACTATTTGCGATTAAACTCCAATAGAACATTTACAAAACCCAAATTAATTAAGCATTAATTATTAGAAGAGGAATAATAAAAGTTTTTCTTTCCATTGATGTTAGAAAAACTATGATTCTTGGCAGAAGCGATAACACACAATTTCACACAATAATTAATCTCTATTGTTGATTCCATATAAAACGGTTTGAAAATATGTAAAGGGCATGTTACAAATTTACAATAAGAATTAATTTCCAATAATTAAATTTTACAATTTAAAAGTATTAATTAATCCAAATATTTTATTTAATTAATATACTTATACCAAACTTAATTAAAGTACTTTGTTACTTTCAAAGTTTTTTATATAAACCTTTTGTTACTTTAAAATTTAACCTTTTGACGAGGGTGAGTTACACTTTGCAATAAAGCACACTTTTTTATTTTTGTTTAAGTAGTTTATTTCTTTGATTCGTGTTTTTTAAGAACAAGATAAAAATATCATTACCAAACATGGAAAAAATCACCCACGAGATGTATCATTTCTTGATAAAGTTTCATTGTCAGGGAAATAGTTTTTAATACAAGCATTGAGATGGTATACTATTGTAAAAAAAGAATTTTTTTTTAACCAAAGTGATTAAAAAAAAAAAACTAATTGCTAACAAAAATATGATGGTTATAACTTATATGGCATGTGACTGGCTGGTTTTAGCAAAGTCCTATAATTTGAATTGCTGTTTTGGGCTGGTAAAAGTTGAATAAATGTGCAACACCAAAGCTTCGTCTTTTGAATTGATGAAAAAAAAAAAATAGAACAGGCAGATTCCTTAACATAAAAGACAAGTCATTATGCAAAAAGTTTTTTTTTCTAAAAGAAAAAGAAAAAGATATGAATGGATCCTTAGTGTGGTATCATGTCCAAAAGTATAAAACATGCAAAGAATAACTTGATTAATGAAAATAATCACTAGCTTTCATGCTAACTTTAAGTTAGAGAATCGGATTCCTCCTAGATATCATTTTAATTATGAGTTCAATTAACATTATTACATTTCATCATCATTTTGTTCAATAACTTCATTTCTTTATTGTCTTTTTTGTTTGATTAATTTTTTTTAATGGATCTGTTATGTGATAAAAAATTTAAAGGTTTGGATTACATACTAAAAACAAGAATTTTTAACAAATAATTCAAATAAATTTTTATTAGAACCTTCTCGCTATTACTTAGAACAAAATCACTCTCAACCATTGCCATAAAGACCAAGAACATACTAAGATTCTCATCGACACAATCTAATAATCATATTTCACATTTTTTTTTAAATTTAATGGATATTAATTTTTCAATTTATTATTAATCAAATATGATTTTTTTTTCTTTTAATGATGATTAAAAAATTATACTGTCATTATTTAATTTTAGTACTTACTTTGACTATGTATGAATTACACTCTCATTTTTTCTGTTATGTTAAAATCTACATTTTACTATTTTAAAAAGTATATATAGCATTGCTTCATAGTCATGCTGTATGGTTCAAATCTAATGATATTATGAAAAACATGCATAAGTTTGATTTTGTTTAATAACCAATAATTCACAAAGTATAAATAATAAACAGCGTTACTTGAATATTATGAACCACTTAATTAGCTTACATTTATTGTTAGTAGACTATATTCAATAAAGTTGATTACAATTAACCTTTAAGTATTCAGAAAAAAGTGATTTGTCAGTTTGAACATTTGAGTCTAAATTGTTGGAACAAGTTGTATAATTGAGAGGAACTGGAATTGAGAAGAAAATAGAGAAAACAAAAAATGGAGATTGATCTTAAGATTGATCTGGTTCTGCAAAAGATTGTTCTTTTATTCTGCATATTGATCTTCTCACTCTTTTGTTACAGCATTACACACACACTCTTATGGATTGATCTTAGCCTTTTATAGCAGTAGTTTTGTGGCTGTTTTACATCAACCAACTTAACCGACTTCTAACTAACTTCTAACTACATTTTAACTACATCATTTTGAATTATCTCCAACATGCCCCCTAATTCAAAATGATTCAATTGACATTAATACAAGATTGTTCCTAATCTATTTGAACTTCACCCTCTTCAAGCTTTTAGTTAGGATGCCTTCCTTTTGATCACTCATACTGCAGTCCTCTAATCTCATCCTTCCTTTCATCACTTGATCGCTTAATAAGTGAAAACTTGTTTCCAAATGATTGCTTTTTTTATGAACACTTGAATGTCTTGCGCATTTTTGAGCAAAATGTCCTTCTTCACCACACCGATAGCACATTTTCATGCACTTTTCAGTTGTGTTCAAACAATCTTTGATCTTCTTAGACTTCATCTTTATCTCAGCTCTTTGATTTAACAATCTCTCACAAGTTGCACTTTTCACCGAAATCATGCCTTTGTTAGTCACGGCACTCATGGTTAACAACGCATCAGCCTTTTTCCCTTTGTCGCCTTGACCAATTGCAGTCTTCAATACTTCAAATTTCATCCCTGTTATCACCTTCATGTCATCTCCCAACAATTTGTCCAGCTGCTGCAAATCAGCCTTGTTGCAAGCCAAACATTCAACAACTCTTGCCTTATTGCTATGAGCTGCAACATGAGTCATAGTTGCATCTACTAGCTTTCCTTGGACCTCACCCTTACCATCATCACTATCATCATCTAGCCCAATCGCTTCCTTCTTTCTGCAAATAGAAATTGCAGGGACCTTTCTTTTGTTCCTTGACATAATAGAAAGAGTGGCTGGAACATTAACATGTTTGTTCCCTTGCTCAACATCGTCTACAACAACTCTTGCTCTTACTTTGGGATTGATTGTTTTCCATTTATTTGTAGTTCTACAAGCTGTGTGAGGTTGAATAGCTGGGGTACTAACATCACATTCACTTGGATTCAACATCTCATCCAATCCTTCAACCTCCATCATTCTTAAGGATCTATTTGACAATGTTGTTTTGAAGGTTCTGTTTCTAGACAATGGTGCCTTTAATACAAACCTGTTTGCACTATCAAACATCTTTATTTCACCATGCTTCATCTTCATTGAATATCCCTTTTCAAGTAGTTGTCCAAGACTTAACAGATTGTTCTTCATTCTTGGCACATACAACACATCACATATGAAATATTGTTTTCCATCTTTCCTTTGAATCAACACATTTCCTACTCCTTCTGCAGTTACTTTGTTGCCATCTGCAAATCTAATCTCTCCTTTTACCTTATCATCAATGCTTACAAACCAATCTCTGTGGAAAGTCATGTGATTTGAGCATCCAGTATCAAGAAACCAAAACTGATATGAAGAACGTTCTTTACCTTTTCCAGAACGATCTTTGCTTTCAACACTTTTTCCAGAATGATGTTTATTTTTAACACTTTTTCCGGAGCGATCTTCATTTGCTATTGTCATCAATAACACATCATCTGAATCTGAATTCTCAACTGCCATTTGAGCATCATCATCCTCTCTTTGGACTTTCTTGGATTTGCACTCATTTGCAAAATGCCCCCATTTTTGACAATTGTAACATTGGATTTCTTTCTTGTTAAATTTCTTCTTGTCATTCAAATTCTTGCTGCTATTGTTACTTTTATTATGATCTCTTGAACTTCCAGGCCCTTTATTGGAATCGTCTGTCTCTTCATCATAATCATACTTCTTGTACCACTTGAAATTACCTTTGCCTTTCTTGTGCTTCACTTCACCTTGATTGGTCTTCTTGCTAACTTGAGCCTGCAGGGCCTGCACTTGTGATATTGAGGTTGCTGCACACCTTTCTCTTAATCTCAGTTCATGAGCTTCAAGAGAGCCTTGCAAATCCTCCATCTTCATCTTATCAAGATCCTTTGATTCTTCAATTGCTACCACTATGTGATCATACATTTGTGTTAAAGTTCTAATAATCTTTTCAATAATTGTCATTTCAGTTAATGATTCACCATTTGTTATCATCTGATTAACAACAACCTGCACACGGTTGAAGTAATCTGCCACACCTTCATCTTCTTTCATCTGCAACAATTCATATTGCCTTCTTAGCATTTGAAGCTTCACTTTCTTGGTTTTTTCATCACCTGTGTAATACTTCACCAAGATGTCCCATGCCTATTTTGCTGTAGATACCTTTGAGATCCTTTCAAAATTGTTTGAATCCACACTTTGCTGGATGTAAAACAATGCCTTGCAATCTTTGAAAGTTGTTTGTTGTCTTTCTGTTGGATTCACACCAAGTTGTTCATATCCATCTTGAACAATCTCAAACACTTCTTGAGCTCCCAACAACGATCTCATTGATGCAGACCACCTCTCCTAGTTTTTTCCATCCAGAATTGGCAAATTCGATGGAAATCCTCCTCAATTCATTTTTTTTTTCTTTCACTCACACTTGTGTTTCCCAATTTTGATTTTCCCTCACACTTTCACTCGTGCTTCCCAAGGTCTAGAACCCAAGCTCTTGATGCCATTTATTGGAACAGGTTGTATAATTGAGAGGAATTGGAATTGAGAAGAAAAGAGAAGAAAATAGAGAAAACATAAAATGGAGATTGATCTTAAGATTGATCTGGTTCTGCAAAAGATTGTTCTTTTACTCTGCAGATTGATCTTCTCACTCTTCTGTTACAGCATTACACACACACTCTTATGGATTGATCTTAGCATTTTATAGCAGTAGTTTTGTGGCTGTTTTACATCAACCAACTTAATCAACTTCTAACTAACTTCTAACTACATTTTAACTACATCATTTTGAATTATCTCCAACATAAATTGCTCCATAGTTGAACTTGAATGAAAAACTATAAATTATATTTTAATGTTATTTTGAATAAAAAAATGTGCATAAATTGATGTTTTTTTGTTTAAAAAAATATTTTTATTTGAAACATTGTTTACTAATTTTCTTATATTTTATTATTAAAAATAAAAATGTGGTTTGTTGTTGTCAGAATTTTCAACAATTACTACAATTAATCTATTCTAAAAAGTTAGACAACTCATGTTGTCGCGAGTATATAAATTGAAAATAAAATTGAAAAAAAAAAAAAACAACCTTTCTATCTTATAACAGTTCTAGACCACTAATTAAAGTTACCACTAACTTGAGGAATTCATTTTCACACACATCACCATCAAAATGTTTAAACAAAGACACTTGTATAATGATTTTTAATATATATATATATATATAAATGCTGTGACCACAAAATCACACACCTTATTATAACTATACATAACTACTACTCACAAAATTTCCTCTAAACGGATTAATATGATTATTTAACATGTATGTATGGTTTTCCTAACAAAAAAAATAAAAATAAATTAACATTGATTACAACGTTGTGTGTCCCTAGAAGCCTTAAATGCATCAAAACTCTTCCTTTTGTTGCGCCATTTCATGGTAAACTTCATAGAAAAGTTTTGTTTGTACCCCATAATTAGCCTAGTACCTCCAAAATATTTTAAAAATACCAAAACTATCTTCAATTTTTTTTACTATTTTCGGAAAATTTATACACATAAGTTTGTATAAGTTTTCCGGTACAGATATTTTTTTTTTATTTCTTTTTTAGTTTTTTAAATTTTTTAAATTTTTTTTAAATGTTAACCTTCTAGTACCGGAGAACTCAAAAACAAGTTTTCCGGAATACTCTTCTGTACTGGAAAACTTCATTCTAAGATTTTTGAAGTAGTACCAGAAAATTTGTTTTTCAACTTTTCCGGAAATTTTAAAAAAAATACTTACTCTCTGTTCCGAAAATGTTAAAATGTGAAATGAAAATTTTGTGGAGATTTTATTATTTATACGAGAGCAAAATGGTCAATTCACTCATATTTTGGAGGTAAAGATATAAGAGTGTGGGTACAAAGGAAAATTTTCAACTTCATAAGGTTACTACACATTAAATTGGGCCTCATGATCCGGCTGAAATAATCATGTTCTTGCAAGGCTCGAATACCAAGGTCCATTTCATCTGATGAACCCCAAATTAACCACATGGACATAAAATTAATCACTGCCAAATAAATGTCGTGATCTTTGCATTATGGCCATCACAATGATAAAAGAGGCTGAAAAGAATAGTACAAGGGAAACATATCTTCTACATCTCATGGTCTTTTCTTATGGCAATATACTAAATACCTAGTATAAGTGAATTAGTGATTTATATGTGTGGTGGGTTTGTGACATTCATTTAGATATCTTGTGTGGCTAATTAGTTCAATTGGTTAGTTAGTTATTTTATACTAATTAATTACTTATCTATTTAATTATATAAGTATTTGTAAATCATAATATTTAATGTAATTAATTCTCTTATTTACTAATATTATTCAATTTATTTATTTTTATTTATCTTTTATAATTGGTTCAATTCAAGAATTGTAATATAGTATCTCATGTCTAATTACTTTCTAAAAAATTTATTGGAATTTTTTTTATAGAAATTTAATTAATTATATAAGTATTTGTAAATCATAATATTTAATGTAATTAATTCTCTTATTTACTAATATTATTCAATTTATTTATTTTTA
>JBBPBT010000659.1:2571051-2598219 GCA_037974875.1 Cicer bijugum | reverse complement strand
GATTGCTGTAAAAAAAATCGTGGATCTTCAATGACTAGTTTTTGTTGAAAAAATAAACAAATAATTAAATTTGAATTATATATCTAAAATATTCTCTATAACTCTATATTCATACTCTCTAAATTAAATATTTAAATTATATCTTACAATATTTTAATACAATAATAAAAAATAAAAATATCAATTACAAATTTAAAATATTTATGATTAGTGTCATTAATAATAGAGAACTATAGTAATATAGATAATTTTGAGTTGCCCTCTTCTTTTATAATTTTAAGCTAAATACAATTTTTCATTTCAACAAAACATGTCAATTTTTGGTGAACACCTTCAACAATTATATTCTGCTATAAATGCCAAGTTTTTTTAAAGAATAGAAGTTATAAGTATGGAATTTGGGATCTCTTAGGGTAGGAGAGTCTATACCTTCGGGCATTTGGATTTCATACATTCCAAAACCCCATATTCCACGTATCTGAACTATACAAAGATATGTACATAGTAATTTAGATGAATTATGAAGGAAAAAAAAATCATTCAAAAAATTAAAAGAAAATCAAATTACTGTGATTCAGTTTGAACAATACTTTAAAAATTATTATAAATATATTTCTTAATTTTTTATAGATATTTTTAATAAATAATCGAATAAATATAAATTTTTAAGATTTAAAAATTTAAATTTAATTCATCTTTTATTGTAAAAAAAATTAAATTTTTGTGACAAAGACTCTCATATACAAAATGACATTATAATATAATTTTCGTCTAAGAGTCAAAAAATCTACATAATTTGAGTTTATTTATTTATTTTTCTCTTAGATTAAGTCTATATTTTCAGATAATCTCCTTTTTCGTAATTTTTTAGTTAAAAAAATGTATTTAACCAATAAATTTAGACTAAAATAAATTATTTAATTCCAAGTCCTTTTAATATGAACCAAAACCTCTAATTCTTTATATACTAAGAACTAAGAGAACACCTAATCATAATAATATATTTATATATTCAATCATTATCATGTGAACTCAGTTCAATTAAAGCATGAATCCAAATTTTCCAATTAGAAGAAATACCAAAACCAAACCAATAGTGATGAAATATTTTTATAAACATTAAGTTTGGATGAAAGGGATCAAATACATGAAATTAGCTTGCAAGGAATAGAGATAAATAAATTTTGTAAGAGTATCACAATGTTTATCTAACCCTAGCTCTAAACGAATTTAGCTACTCACATAAATAAATAAAAGACGAGAAAAACCAAACAATACACATGGGAGGAGGTCATTAGTTCTTCAAAATTTTGTTCCAAATTAAAACAATCAATACTTAAGCGTCTCACACCCCAAATACTCAATCCTTGAGATTAACAACATTTTTTACAATTTTGAGTTCGAAATTGATCTTTGTGTCTTGACAAAGTTGTAAACAACTTTATATAAAATGCACCGATGTTATATTGCTAGGTCCAACTCCCCAATTTGGATGCTTTTTTTGGTAAAATTTTGGAGTTCTAATATATAATTAAAGAGTTTGATATATAATTGTATTTTAGTTTAAATTATATTAATTTTAAGAGAATATATATCAACCTTAAATTTTTTTTACAAAAATCAAATTGAACATAACATTGATGAAACTTTTTGACAAGAAAAAAATTGTAGAATTGATAGTATGGCCAATTATTTCATTATTACGTTATCAATAATATAAAAAATTATATACACATGTCTATTTTAGTTTATTTAGATAATACATTCAATATTCTAATGAATATTATGTTTATATTTTCGTCACCATGAAGTCACTTGAATATACATTCATATTCCTGTTAGCTAGCTTATCATCGTCTAAGCATGTACGACAAAAATATTAATTAGTTTAACATTTTCGTAAGCTATAGTACACATTTAGTGATTAAGAGAAATTTAATCATTAGTAAAGGCTTAAAGAACACTAGTGTATCCTATTGTAGAATCTAAATGCTTTAATTACGATTAAGTGTTCAATAAGTTTTAGGCCATGCTTCAAGCAAACTAGGATATGTATATTTTTGTTTTGAACCCTAAAATGCAATCCAACTTTGTGGTAGAGATCCACCAAGCACCAATCTCTCCTCTTTTTTGTTGACAATTGAGAGTGTTTCCCACATCTTTCCCTTTACTCATAAGGATCCAAGAGGAGAGAGATCTATAAAGTGAATAGAAAGATAATGCCTTATAAAAGCAATTGGCTTTTTAAATATTTACAAGGTTGACATTTACATTATAGGGTACTTTCATACATGTCTTCAAAGCATCCAATGATCCCTAAAAACCACATTTTAACTTTTCTATGTATATTTCTCACTATATATATAATTAATGGATTTATGATAGTGACTCAAAGACTAAGAGTCAATTGTTGGCTAGCAATACACAAACTCACTTGTGCTTTTTTGTCTCCCTTTGCTATGTGTTATGATAATGAGTCCTCTCTATGCCTCTAACTTTTCTTCTCGAAGAGGAAGAGGTTTGGGACATATGACCCCGCCATTGGGTCAGGCCCACTAAGCTTTGTTTTTCAAATAACATTGCTTGATTTTGTTGACAAAAAAATATTGCTTCATTTTAGTAGAAAAATTTACTTTATACACCTACAAACCTTCTAAAAAACCAAATTTTGCTCTTTGACATTTTTTTTTAAAAATAATAATTTTTTCCTCATAATTTAGGTTAGCTCTCTCGCTCCTACAAAATTTCAAGTAAACAAGTAATCTCCATAATTTAGAACATATTCCCATCCAAAAAGTAAAAATCAAAATTTTTATAATTTCATAAATTTCAATTTTGATATTTACATACTAAAAGTCTTACAATTGCAATTTACAGTACATAAATTATATAAAAAATTTCAATTTTAAAATTTATAAAATGTAATTTTTTTAGAGAGTTTGCGACAAGATATAATATTTAAGTGTATATAAGTTTTTTCATTTTTTTTAATATAAAAATTGAAAAATAAATAAAAAAAATAAAAACTACAAAGGTGGAAGTACCTTTCATTTGCTTCAAGTCCCATGGGGGGACCCAATATAAAATGTTATTTTATTTAAAAATCCTTGGTGGAGGTGTGATGAGTCTTTTTCCTTACATGCACCAAAAGAGCCTCATATTATATAGATACCCCCACCACCACCATTCTCACTCTAGAATTGTGTGCATGCCTTTGCTTCCATTTTACACATAAACTCTCTCTCTCTTAGCTTGTTTTAATTTTGTTGAGGGTCCATGCATTGCATGATATAAGAGGTGTAAAGGTATGGATGAAGAAAAGGTAGCCGGCAAGCATGATAGGATAATCTAATGTCTTTGTAGCTAATTATGGCAATATATCATTTGTAATCGTTATGATTAGAATTTAGAAGTGGTATTTAAGTATATACTATGATATTATATTGCTAATTGTACTTTACAAAAGGAATCTAAAAGGAAGGACATATTAATTTCTTTGATAGGAATAAGAATCCCATTTATATGGATGCATTTAATTATGTGATCATGCATTGTTAAATAATAAGTCTTACCTTGATTATCATGTATAATCTTCCTCCTCTTTTTCTTTCAAAAAATATAATTTTTTTAATGTAATGATAAGAAAAACTAGAATAAAGAACCCTACAATAACACTCAATTTATACTAAAAAAAGTCTGGAATTGAGTTATTTTGCATGGAGAACTTTATTAGATTGTATTAAAAATGCACAACAATCTTTTTGTTAAGTTATTTTCTAAACAATTGTAGTACACATAATTAATAATTTTTGTTGAGAAATTAAACACAAATAATGTACTAATAGACAATACTATTTGTTAACTGTGTGATGAGATAATAAAATCAATATTGTTTAATACCGATATATTTTTTTTCTCTCTATATATATCACCATATAAATATTTGTAATAATACTTTAAAAAAATAATATCATAGTGTCATTGTATAATGAAATATGGATGAATTATTATATTCACAAATTAAACACTAGTGAACAAAAAGGAAATGATTCAACAAATTTTTAAATTTTTTGCTTAACATTTTGTTCTCCATATATTGTCGTTTTCCCTTTTTTTTTTGGTCAAAATTGTCGTTTCCCTCAAACTTATGAGGAAATGTATACAAGAAACTTTTTTTGGGTCAATAGGTTCACAAGAAACTTATGGAAATGTTTTGAAAATTTTCCTTTGTATCCACTGGCTTATACCTATACCCCCAAAAAGACAGCCAAATGACCATTTTGCCCTCATATAAATAATAAAAACTGCCAAAAAACCTCATTTCACATTTTCACTTTTCCGGAACAGACAATGAGTTTTTTTCCAAAACTTCCGGAAAACTTGAAAATTAAGTATTCCGGTACATAGCACAACTCCGGAAATGTTGGTTGAGGGATTTCCGGTACATAAAGGGTTTCTGGAAATCTTTGAATGAAGTTTTCCGGTACAGAGCGTATTCCGGAAAACCTTTTTTTGAGTTATCCGGAACAGAGTGTGTTCCGGAAATCTTGTTTTCCCACTTTTCTGGAAGTTACCGGAAAACTTGATTGGCAAGTTTTCCGAAATTTTCAAATTTTTTTTTTATTATAATTTTATTTTATTGCTGTTTTATTTTAATATTTTTATTTTTCAGTGGGTGCACGAGGAAGAGACGGCAAAATCATACGCGTTACACGGGATACTGAGACTTCTACATCGACTCCGATGAATCCACCAGAGAGGATTCGACCGACAGCTTCAAGGAGAAGACGACGTATGATTATTGAAGACGACGATGAGGAACATCATGATCAGGGGGAGCCTTCTATAGTGCATGAGGAAGATATACATGAGCAGATGGATGTACATGAGCAAGTGGATGTGCATGAGCATATGATGCACGAGCAGGTGGATGTAGTTGAGCAGGAGGAGGCTACACCTGCTCATCAGGGAGAACATATGGAGGAGGAACATGATCGAGCTGAGGGACCTGGTGAGCTGACACGGTATCCTGGAGGGCCTTATGATTTGTCTGTCCTTACACGATACTGTTATCATGTTTCAGCTAGAATATGGTTTGGTCAGGTATATTAAATTAATTATTACTTATAATGCATTAAAAATATTTAAATTTATTGATATTGATATTTGTTGTATAAATTAAATTTTAATTTCATATATTTTTTTTGTATACAGGAGCGACCATTGTTGAAGATTGCTGCGCATGGGAAGAAAATGCAGCAATTTACTCCGCCGGTACTTCCGAGACCCATAGAGAATTGGGTGAATTTGTCAGGTCTGAACCCATTACAACGGGGTAGTTTGAAGATGATCGACAACAACCTGATATCTGCGTTTGTTGAGAGGTGGCATTCTGAGACATCGTCATTTCACATGCCATTTGGTGAAATGACGATCACTTTGGATGATGTTGCCAATCTACTCGGATTACCTATTAGGGGTGAGTTCTACAGTCCACCCGATGTAGATAGAGTAGCGGCGTGTAATCTTGCCGTCCATCTTTTAGGAGTGACCACGGAAGAGATTTGGGAGGAGACCAAAAAGACTAGAGGTGCACACTATAGATTGGATTGGTTGAAGGATGTGTTCAGAAGGCAGTGTGCAGCAGAGAGGTTTGACTGTGCTGCTAGGGCATATATGTTGAATTTAGTTGGGAGTACTATTTTCGCTGATAAGAGTCATACTCTAGTTGATGCGAAATACCTTCCATTATTGCGGACCATGGACCAACACTCTTCACCGAAACCAAGCAATAATGCAATAGCGCGAAAACCACAATTTCCATCACTTGCAACGTCAAATATGTCATCAATGTATGGCTGAATAATATCAGGAAATTGTCTCTATAACAAATTTGATGAAGATGACTGAGAGACTTGTCTCTTCTTTGATTGAGAGACTTGTCTCTTTTTTGTTGACTGAGAGGGTTGAGAACCAATATCTTCACAATATGTTGCATTAACATGCTCAAAGTAAGAAGGGTCTCGATATACATCATATCCATCCGGCTTCATACCCTTACTTTTCTTCACTCTTCCTTTGGTTTTGACTTTTTCAGGTGGTGGACACATTGAACTTGTACTTGGAAAAGCAAGTTCACGCACCTTACTCTTCAACACTCGTTTTCCAATAACATCAAGTGATCCAAAGCATTTCCATAAGGCATTCATCTCCGTAGACATATCCAACTCTGATCCATCTTCTGTGTCTTGAGTGAGTTCACATTCCATGCTTAATTTTCTCCAATTAAGATGCACAGAATCTAGAGGAATTGGTTCACCCATTAATTTATATTGTCCCAATTCACAGGCACAAGGTAATCCATATATACTTCTGAGATAGCACCCACATATAGATGTGTCAGTACCCACCCACTTAACTTTTTCATATTCTTCATCAATACGTCTTAGTGCTTCTGTGGATACTAATATATTCAATCTCTGATAAAATGGATTTCTGTGCTCATGCTCTTGACCATAGAAACTTTTTTGAAACGAGGCCCTGATTCTTTTATGTTGCAACCTTATCATGTTGTTTATAGCCTCCCAACATTTACACAAATCACCCATGCTATTTTCTAACATTAATTTCAATTTCCAGTGAGCTGACTCAACCCTATAATAAAATTTTATAGATACATTAGAAAATATAATACAATTCAAATGCATCACAATATATAATACAATTATATTACTTTACCTGTTAGTCGTTGTGTTCCCCAAATGCATCACTTTATTTGTCCATGCTTCAACAAATCTTTCCTTATGTGGAGTCAACCAAGTTTCTTTGACATAATCAACAAACATTTCTGTATCAACACATGATTGCTCAAAGATATGTAAGCGCATCATATACTCTTTTTCATCACTAGAATACATAATGTCTTTCCACATATTTAATATTGACTCTTGTCTATCCTTTAAGACATATTGTTTGCATTTTGCTCCAACATTTTTTTCGATATGAAATCGACAAAGTAAATTAACAGTCTGTGGAAACACAATGTCAACTGCATTCATTAACGCAAGATCTCTATCTGTCACAATTACATTAGGGAATTTATTTTGTGCAACAAACAATTCTTTTAGTCTCTCTAATGCCCAACAAAAGTTTTCTTCCCGCTCACATTCCAAATAAGCAAATGCAACTACAAATGTCTTCTCTGTTGATGTCATACCAACAATTTCAAGTAATGGCATTCTGTATTTATTGGTTTTGTAGGTACTGTCCATAATCAACACAATCGGAAACAAATTCAACAATTTCACTGAATCTGGATGCGCCCAGAAAATATCTCTCATAACATCAGAGTCTTTATGCATTCTATTCCAGCAAACATATTTTGCATCTTCAATTAACTTGAATAAATGTTGTATCTCTGTTCTATTACATCTCACTTGCAATCGAATCATACTTCTCTGTTTATATATTTGTGAGATCTTAGTAGCATTACTCTTATCTCGATCTTGCAATGAGATTAATATATGTTTCGGTGCAACATTATATTTTGTTAATTCATGAACATGCTTTCTTTCTTCTTCATCTAAGCGTCCAACATATGCATGCCCCTCCAAAGTATCAGGTAATTCATGGTTGTGAATTCCACAAATTACTTTAACTATCCATCCTGAACCATCTTTTAATGGTTTTGATCTAAGCTTGAAAGGACAATCACATTTTTTTGTTGAACTTCGAATTGAACTAGCAGCACACTTGTATTTTCCCCATTTGTCACAACCCAATATTAATTTATTTCTTCGTCCTTTCTCACCAGTTTCTATATCTGATCTTCTGATAATAACAGTAACTTTATTTTTTATACCAATTTCTTTTGCCCATCTCACAACAGTATCCCTTGAATCAAATATCTGAAATTAAATAACTATAATTATTCACAAACATTTATTTTTATAATATTAATATTAAATATATTTATTCATACCTGATCTGTGTCAAAAATATGTGTAGTATCGACGCATGTTTTGTCCATTAATAGTAGTGGATTATCCATACCTGTTAAAATTTAAAAAAAAAAATTAAAAAATTTAAAAAACTAAAAAAAAAAAAATTTAAAAGGTTCTGTACCGGAAAACTTGTACATGAAGTTTTCCGGAAACCTCTTCTGTACCGGAATACTTGAGGATTCACATTTCCGGTACAAAATATTTTTCTTCTGTACCGGAAAACATGTTTATGCCATTTTCGGAAGTTTACTCTATACCGGAAATCTTTGCCCAAGTATTCCGGTAGCTACCGGAAAACTATAACCTACCGGAAATCTTTTTTACGGCTGGGGTAAATGGCAAAATAGTGAAAAAAAATTTTACCTTTACTGTATTTGAAATAGTTAAAAACAACTTGAAGGTAGTTTTGGCATTTTTCAAAATTTGTGGGGGTACAAGGCTAATTGTGGGGGTACAAAGGAAACTTTTCAAATGTTTTTGTTACTAATTATCAGTGTTCTGGGCCTCTCATATGTCCAGACTAATTGGCCTGGTGCACATGAATAATATAAAAAATGGCCCAGCAATATATCAATGAACAATGATGAACTTTATATTATAATGTTAGATTAATTAACTCATCCCTATAATTCCTATAAAAAAAAACTCATCGCTGTAAAGCCTAACTAGTCAATATGTTGACAAAAAATAATAAAAAAATCTCATTAATCAATGTGAGACTTAAATTTTTCTAAATAGGAAAGAGTTGTGTTATTGAAACACAAAGTGTACACCATACAATATAGATTGAATTTGGGACTTAGATAATAAAAATAATATTAAAAAAATTCTGACTCTACAAACACATGGTGTCGAGTGTCACGTTTTGTGTTTAAAAGATATTTCTCAAATATGAATTAAGAAATACAATATTTTCGTGTAAATTTTGTAGTAGATATTTAATGGTAAAGACTATGAGTTTTATTTTTATCAATTATAGACTACACGGACTATACATAAGTTTAGTGAGATCAATAAACTAAGATTTGAATTAATAGTAAAGAATGTGTTGAGAATTGGAATATTTTTTTTATTCGTTGACAAATGTATTAGAGAATGTGATATTAACATTTTGATTCATATATATTGCCGTGGTAGTGTACACACTTATAATGAATGTTTTAAAATGGTGTACCGATACATTAATAGTTGTAATTGTTGAACAAAGGACATTGATTCATCAGCAGATACCACCTCATATTTGTTGTGTTTTTCTATTCATAAAACAATGTATACATCCTCTTGTTTTTCTTAGCTCATATAAATGTTCTCAAACAACACATGTTTGATGAGAAAATACACACACAGACTGACAAGAGTGGCTTACAACATCAAAGAAAGACCCTACTTATTTTTTAATACAATTTTTATATATTTTCATTTTTACATCATGTTACATCACTAGTAAGTAGAGGAATAATCATATGCAGAACATAACATGCTATATTCTGAATTTTAATAACTGCCTTACTCATTTGGTTTCAGAAGTATTCAGTTTAGGCATGAGAATGATTAAATGACTGTAAGTGATTATACTATTTTTGCAGAGACAAACACTATCTTTCATCTGCATCTGTATCTGCATTACTCAACCGATGAAAACTGACATAAGGTTGTTGTGGGGGCATTTTTTGACAGAACAATGAACAATGATATAGTCTTCAAGTACTACCAACAACCACATTGCAAAATCATTTAAGCCACAAACAATGTCATGCATCATATTGTTACATGATTTCATATTTTTATTTTCAATGTGAAATATTTCTATTGAAAAGATTTCCTCTGCTACATGAAAAAACTGAATAAATTTTCTATTGGTTCCATGAATTCACCATGCAACTTTGGCACACAAGTTACACCACAATATAGCATGAGATCTAATCTAATACACTTAGACAAAATAAACAACAATTTAATGAAGAAAATGAAAAATTACAAAACAATTGGATATGTTCAAATCAAAAACTACTTATAGTAACAACATAAACAAAACTTAAAAGATAGAATAATTTTCTACATTGGCAGCACAAGCCGAATCTGTGCTTCCCATCAACAACATGCATTTTCCAACAGCTATCTGATCCTCAAACTTTCAATCCAGTAGATACATTATTTAAGGATTATTATTATTATTATTATTATGCGGCATTTTCAAAATACACAAATATTATTCAAATATTCAATTCAAAACTCATTCAAAATTTTAAATTTTTTATTTTTTTAATAGACGAATGAAAATAAATTAATGGTTATGTTAGTTTTTTCGAATTTAAATTTGAGACATTTTTCTTAATACTACTCTTATGTCTATTAATTCATCCATAAAACAAACTATGTGAGATTCTATATTCTATATTTTAATCTTTAACAAGTGTCATGATAGATTTCGTTAATAAGACCCTTCATAATATATCTTTTCTGATAACAAATTTCATTTACAAACCGACTCTATAATAATAATAAGAGTTATTGTGTTTTTAATCTATGTAATATAGAAGAAATACAGTTTTAGTCTAGGTAATATTTTTTTTAGACTATATCTATGTAATTTGATACTCTATTTTTTAGTCTTTGATGAATTTTGGACTTTCTTAAAGTTAATGTGGCATTGACACATAGAAAAATAATTTTTTTTTTTTTACTATTTACTTACATTTTTATTAATATAAATGAAAAATAATTAAAAAAAAATTATTTCAAAAGAAATCGAAGAAAACTTAAAAAAGAAAAAATTTCGTGAAACGTGATCACACGTAAATTAAAACAACTGATTTGTAGATAATTTCATCCATGACCAAATAGAACCACACATCACATAATCTTTATGGTTTAGATGTCGTTCTCGAGACCATAGATGCAATTGTATCAGTCATATAACACATTTGTTTGTATTATGACATCCCAATCTTTTATAACGAGTCCCTTAATACTATCAAGCTTTTAATTGCACTGGTTTTGATTGAATTGTTTTTTAAAATTCCATGAAAAATCAGAATAATAAATAAATAAATAAATAAATAAATAAAAACCTCAAAAGCAAATAATAGTAAGCTAGGGATGATTTACTAATAATTTTTATCTAAAATCACCCATCTACATCATTTTTTATTCTCATTTATGTAAATAAATTATTTCTACACACATTTATTCTCAATAACTAATACTTTTAAATAATAAATTAAAATATCTTTTCCATCATATTCTCATTTAATTCTCTATAAATATATTTATAAAGAATTTTTCATCAGTGAAAAATCATCCGTCTAAATCGCTTTTTATTCTCATTTATCTAAATAAATTATTTCTACACACATTTATTCTCAATAAGTAATATTTTCAAATAATAAATTCTTATAACTTTTCCATCACATCCTCATTTAATTCTTATATCTTTATAAGTGAAAAATCACAAACTTATTTTGATTTGAGCAGTTTTCATAAATTAGAAGCTAATCTAGCATCTACCTTGGTTGTTCAATGCCACCAAAGCAAAACCACTATATAGCCTTCTAAACTTGCTACAACATCTAATCTTGTCTCTCACAAGCTAAATTTAATAAACATGATCCAAACAAACCATCATAACTTCTCATAATCTCTAATCTCTCCATAGTACAAAGAAATGGTCACACAATAACAATTAATCTCACCTATCATCTCACCTACAAAAGACCACATAGGAGATAACATTTGTTTGATATAATAAATCACTTCAGTTTATATTTGACTTGCTTTGTCTTGCAACCTCCCCTAACATTACACCTACCACACAAAATCTATACCTATACACATGGGGTTGTACAAAGCCAGAATGAAACATCAGCAAAGATACATCTGAGGTTGCTGTTGGTTGGTGATTTCTCTCATGACATGCATATATCCTTGCAGTCCACAGCATCATCATTTCTTTGAATTTTTCAAGATGTTTTGTCTGATGGTGCAAGGTCATTTCTATCTGAATTGAGATTGATATTGGACTTTGAATTGTCAGCTGATGCAACCTCGTCTTGTTGATTCTCATTTTTCTTTGAATTCAAAAACCGTCCTCCGCATCCTCTTGCTCTTTTCAGTGCATGCAAATGTCGAGACTCATGCAAGTATGGCTGAAATATATATTTTTGAAGATCAAGTAAGTCATTTGAGATGAATAAACCAATGCAGGAACACAAACATCAAGAAGCTTGCTGGTAACATAACACAAGCAGGCTTTAAATAGTCGTTGCAGTTATGGTTGTGATCGCATCTCAATTCTTGTATTGAGGAAAATCATAGTCAAATGCAACTATTGCGGTCACATTGCAATCGTGGAGACATAAAAAACCTTGATATCGAGACCCAGATCGCAGATTTTTCTAAACACAAACTTCAAGGAAACTTCTATCAGCTTTTGGCATCAACCAAGGTAGTCAAAATTGAAATGCTACATAGGATCGGAAAGGAGTTGCAAGATTGTAAATCGTACGATCGTAAGATCCTGCTAGCACAAGAAAGAAAGGGATTGCAAAATACCTTTCGATTCCTTGCAACTTTCTTTTCTGATTCAGCTTTAGCACGAGACTGCCTGCGTCTTAAAATACCATGATACTGTTTAGCATTGACAAAAACAGGCTCCTCAACTGCATCAGTTGGCAAAGGAACACCTGCATGCTGAATTCCCATTAACTGAAGGTTGGCCTGGTACAGAATATGGATCAATAATATGAGGATCAGAAAATAGCTTTGACAAGAAGCCGCCATATTACAAAAATCAACAGCAAGAAATTAGACTGAACCATTGGATGTCCACCGTAGGGTTGTGGCGGATAAGGTTGTACATCATAGGGAGCAAAGATGCTTCTGTAGTAGGGATCTGGATATGGATAAGGAGGTGGTGCCTTTAATAAAATGCAAAAACAACAAAAGTCAGTAAAATACTAACCAAGTTTACATTTTAAAATATAATCGAAGAGAAAAAAACAACAGCAATTTAGCAAAAACATCAAATGTCGATAACGAGGGGAGGGGGAACTAGGGTAATTTAAGAGCGTGACCAAGTCTGAACAGACACTTCTTACTTCTATAATATTACATCAAGATTACAACTGGCACCAGTACTTGCTCAGACAATCACACAGTAACCTTCAATTGTTAGGTAAACAAAAACAATGGTTATTTCAAGAAATCAACCTCCATTCGACAAACACTACAGCTAAGTAATGTTAATTTACATCAGAACTAAAGAAAGTTTGCAATGTAATTCAATATTATGTCAGATCAGAATTTTTGAAACCATCATACAATGATGAAAAGAAAAACAGTTTCTAAAACCATTGAGAAAATCCTAGCATCAAGTAACATAGTTGTTTTTATAAGAAACAATTGTTATTTAATTGGTTCTAATTATAAGAATCATAGACCAATTTTTAACATTATTAATTGTTGGAATATCTTTTAGGACAAAACTTATGTGCATTTCTATACATATGCATTTCTATATATACGGATGAAACTGTCTTCCAACTCAAACATGATAGGTTCATTGCTAATTCCATGTCATCTCCTAAGAATTGTGAACTAGTGATGATTTTGTCACAGAAAATAAAAGACTAAATCGGAGCGAAGATGCAGCTTGACCCATAGAGTCACCAAAACATTACCATTGTGTGCAGCACAACCATGGGGCCTTGTCAAAAGGTGGGTGCACTTCCGCGCTCGACCATCGCATAATGGCATATTCTCAATGCAAATTTATTAAGAAATTTTACATCAACTCTTTTAAATGCGCTTCCTTGAACTTGATGATTTGGTCATATGTTTCTTATAAAAGGAACCAGAAATAGTAATTTATTAAGAAAAAACATTTAAATTTGTTAAGCCATGAGGGAAATTTCTGCCTTCTCAATGATACGGACTTGGGTATTATGATATGCCTATATCCGACATCGAGTAGTATGAGATGCTGAATGAAGTAGTTAAGTGACTTGTTTCTTCGACCTCAACAGCGAACTTTTAGGCTTTGTTTGGGAGTTATGAAGGTAAGGGAAGGGAGGACTCTCGAATATGGGAGCTCAAAAAATGTAGTGGGGAAGGATTTGGACTATGGAGGACTTTGTCAAATTCTTCAAACCATTTTCTCTTTCTACAAAACTCTCAAAAGCCAAAAATAAACAATCAATCATAGCCATTCTCCTTCATCTCCCTTTGATGAAAAACATTATCCCAAACAAGGTGAAAATTTTCCCTCCTTTCCCCCTCCTCCCTTCCCTCCAAAGCCCTTCTCTCTCTTCCCCTCCTGACTCCCAAACAAACCCTTAACGCAGGATTCCCCAAGTTCCTAGGGCTCTATTTGGATATTTTAAACGAACGGAATGGAGTGGAATGAAACATAACTCCTATTCCATTGTTTGTATATTTTATGATGGAGCGGAACAAATTTCTCATTCCATTGTTTGGAAAGTGAACAGAATGGAATGATTATAACATTTTTACCCTTATTTAATTTTTTTTAACAAAATATATTATATTTTATTAAAATAATTAAAATTTAATCAAATAGATAAACTATCTTTCCCTTCCCCCTTTCATTTTTACTCACCAAAAAATGATAACAAATGTAAAGTGACTATTTTGAATAAGTAGTTTGAACCTATAAAAATATACATAACTACCAAAAAAGAACAGAATCCCCAATGAATCATTATCGTACAAGCATAACAGGAATAAAAACAAAAAAAAATGATTACACACAATAACACATAAACACAACCAATTTTGGAGCAGAATAAAAACAGAACAGGAAAACAAATATAATAATTTGCTGGATGAGAAGAGAACGGGATGAGGTTGAATTGTTCTGCAGTTCAACATGGAGAAGAAGGTACGAGGCCATGATAGAAGAAAAGCAGAGGATAAGAATCATTACAAAAAATAAAAATAAACAGGACAAATTAGTAATTATTTAAATAAGTGACTCCATTCCATTGTATACCCTCCAAATTGGAATGGAATGGACTCCATCATGTTCCATGCCACTCCATCAATTTTTTAGAAATCCAAACAATGGAATCTAACTTATGCCACTCCATTTCATCCTATTCCATCAATCCAAACAATATTACCAAAGAAAATAGAGAAAATCCTAAAATTACAGCAGAACTCCTAGTGTATTCGAGAAGATACTCTAGACTATCCGAATCACCTAAAGGCCCCAAGTCTATACAAATGACAAGCTACCCCTCTCTCTAATCTCAACTCTATAGAAAACATGTGTTACTTATTTCTTCTAACTAACCCAACCTAACTAACTAAGTCTAACTAAGCCTTTTAACTAACAATAACAGAACAAGCCTATCACCTATTATCATCACACTGTACAGAGGAGTGCCGACAAATAACTCGTCACAACTTCAGAACCAATGTTCTTCAATGAAAAAACAAAATAGCACAAATGTATATCTCTGATAGCTAGAACAGGACGGCGTCAAATGACTATGGCCTAAATAGAAAACATTTGTAATTTTTTTTGAAGTAATTAAACATTAAGATGCCACGTCCAAGGGTGGTAAAAAGCGTAAAAAACATATGTCGTTTTTTAAAGACAAAGTGATAAAGAATGCGAATTAAAATGTGAAGTTCATACCATAGCATGCCCAGTGCCAAGCGGTGGATGTGCTGCATACTGAACAATCTGAGTATCAATACCAACATGAGAGATTCCATTTGCCGATATCGGCTGCATCTGTGATTCTTCTGACTGCTTCTGTCCATCAGCCTCGTTATCTGGACAACAATTTGTTTGATAACTTCAGGCTTCAGATATTACATTTTGCACTCTTTTGGGGAATAGGACTAGTCAAAGGCATCAGTTTAAGAAAAACATAAAACTTCAGATAGCATGGCAAGGAAGCTAAATACAAATTAATAAGATAATAACTGAAAAGTCAACCTAGAGAATAAAGGTGCGAAGAAACTAGCAAAGAGCATGCACCACATATATACAAAGTTATAAATACAAGGATTTATAATTTTCTAAGTTCTGCAATAACATAATTACCCTATTTACAATATTCTAATAGTATTTATAAATGTTAGGAGTTTACAATTGAATTTATAATTTGACAACCATGATTAGATTAGAAGAAGTGATTCTTCTAGAATCCATGTTGTCTACTCCTGTTGAATGATATTTTACAATTGATGACCACATTAGAAAATAAAATGCACAAGAGATTTTCCTGTAAAGTGTTCACTATTGGGAAATGATTGTAATCCATTAATTATGAAAAAAAAAAGGTAGCTTAAAAAAATAAATTGAATAAAGGAGTTCTATATGTAAATACCTGTGGGGTCATGTGTAGAAGAAGTCATGGTTTCCTGATTCACATGCACTCTGTCCAAATCTGGAAGCAGAACAAGCTCTGTTAACAGAATTCAATATTACACAAGCTAAATGTGTACTGTGCATGGGAAAAACAGAATCCGGGAAAAGGAAATGAAGAAAATTGTAGAAGCTAGTAGTCTATGCAATTATAGTTTCTTCAAATATATTGTTTTTTAGTATTCAGGTATATTATGTTATGTCATGCAGGGTTTTGAAAAACAATCAACAACTACAATCTAGGCAGTGGCATCAAGAATTTTGATTGTCTCCTCGACTGCAACTTGACCACGATTCTCTGCAATATTAATAATCGCAGCACAAGTAATATTTGTATGCTAGGCCATACAAAACGAGGGACACAATTAATATCTGTGAGATAATGGAGCTCACAAATGGAGGAAAGAGCCAGGCAAGTATTATAATGATGTAAGAAAAATGGTTGTTGATTTACAAAGTCACCAAGCTGTTACAGTTGTCATTAAGTGTTAATTAGCTTGCTAAGAACATAATAAGAAAAGACAGCTCAAGTTCAGAATGCCAAAATCAACGAAAGGAGCAAAGGCGACAGGGTCCATGCAGCACGCATATTTGTGTGCTAATTTAGTATACACAGTTAATCAATCATTTAGTGCAGCAACTACTATTGTAGCTAAGGGAGTATAGAGTATAGACAATATAGCAAGTGAATTTATTCTCAATCATTGGCATACGTTCAAATTGTATAAATTATAGCTGTAAGAATGTGAACCCTGATGGATCATATGGATTTTGGATTGGACTATACTGGATGACTCAGAATAAACCATCAATCCATTTAAGTTCTGACAAAATTTTCAAATTTAACAAAACAAGTAAAGGAAAACCGGTCATAATATCTAGTGTTCAAAATGAAAATTAACACTCACTCATGATAATAAACTTTAACTAACTAATAAAAATACAGTACATAACTGTTTCCTAATTTAGCCAATGGATACAAATACAATTTCAAATATGCACACTCATAATCAATATTAACCTTGTTACCAAGATGAAAATTCTAAACTTTCAAACAAGGCAATGGATAAAGTTCAAGCTTGATGTCAAATCCCAAGTGTCAAATCTTAATCTCATGCCATCATGTCCAAAATCAAAGACTCGTCATAAGATAACATAAGCATCTAATAGCACAAAGATAGAAGAAGTTCACAATAACACAAAAACAGGAAATTTTTCATTCATATAAAAATCATGAAAATCGAAAACCCAAAATAAAAATTGAGAAGGGGATGTTCAAGAGGGACATGCAACATAAATAAATAAATAAATAAAAACCCTCACTTTTTTTTTCAGTTTCCTTTTGAACCAAAAATCCCCAAAATTAAGGGATGAAAAGCAAAGCCCAGAAAAAGATGAACGAAACCCAGAAAGAAAAAGAGAAAAAAGATTCGAAATTGGAAATGAGAGGATTTCGTAGGGGTTGAAAGTAGGCACAATTTATATAAAAAGAAAAAAGAAGAAATAATAATAATAACCTTGAGGAAGTGAAGGGAAAGTGTTGTTGTTGTGATTTGAAAATGATAGAATTGAATTGATGTGTTGTTGTGGTTGGGACAGTGGTGGTGGTGAGAGAGAAGAGAAGAGAAGAGCACTGTCTCTGTGTGTTCTACTTGTAGCTGCTGCCACCAATCCACACGACACCACCCAAATCACACAAATAAAAAAACCCAAAAAAATTGCTTAAAGAATTTTAATTTTTAATATCTATAAAAATGTCTACTTCAAAATATATATATATATATATAACAATATTTAAGAATAAATATTTAAATTAGTATTGAATTCGTATAAATTTAGTATCTTGTATAATTGATACTACATATAAGTAAAATATTGATAATATAGAGTACATGATATTTTTTTAGTTAAAAAAAAAAAAAAGTACATGTGATTTTGACTTTCATACTTGATGAATAACAATAGATCCATTAACAGAGAATAAGTTGTTATATGTAAAAAAAAAAAGTTGAGTATTTTTTGAACAGTTTTGGAAGATCTTAAGGTGAAGACATCTGTAATATAATCTCTCAAGCTTATCTTACACGTGATTTCCATCATTATACATTTATTTATTAACTGGATCAAACGTTTATTGCCCTTATCCCAAATAGTGGACTTTCCATAACACCTTAATATGTAATTTAAGACTAACTATCCTTTGCAACATCACATAAAAGCTCCTCACATAGGAATTGCACCAAAAATAGTAAATTTTTAAAGCTATACTTCGAATATATATTGGAAACTCTTGATCTTAGTATACCAAAATTAAAGACTTGCACCATCATAATAGTTAGCAATTGAATTAAAACATTAATCAACCTTCCCTTAGTCTCTTTCAATTCTAACTACTATGTTGTAATAGAGACGTGGCCCACACTAATCAATATCAAAGGTGTTTGGAGCTGAGGAAACTTAGGGAGGCAATAAAATCCGTACCCGCGGGTACCCACCCAAACCCGCTTGATTTGAGCGGGGAAAACCCGCTTTAATTGGGTGCAGATGCGGATTTTCCCGACATTAAAATTCGGGGGCGGGGGCGGGTTTGGGGGTGATGATATCCACCCCGCACCCGCAACCGCATCCGCCCAGCAAGTAATATTATTACAATTTTTAAATTTTATATATATATATTAAATATATTTAATATTTTCTTAAATATTAAAAATTATAATTTTATCTTTATAGAAAATATTTTTTAATTTTATTATTATTTAATAATTATTATTTTATTATAATAAATATGATTTTTTAATTTATAATTTTATATGGCGGGGAAATCCGAGACCCGTTGCGGGCGAAGATGAGTGTCTAAATTTTATACCCGTTATGTAACGGGGGCGGGTGCGGGTTTTCCCCGTTTAGTCGGGTGCGGGTGTGGAGGAAGCGAAATCCGCCCCCGCCCCGCCCTGTTGCCATGCCTAAGGAAACCTCACTCAACTACATGTTTCTCCTTAGTGTGATTTTGTTTCTCTGTGCGGTTATTTATTTTGGAAAGAAACAGGGGTGTGTGTAGTAAGTTATAAGGGTTTAGATAGCAATAACATATTTATTTGTCAAAATTCTGAAGCCCACGCCCATATGTGACTTTTAAATCCACAGCGTCCAACTCTCTAGCCCACCTTCAAGTTATTAAACAATGTTGTTTTATGGTAAATCAATGTGTTCGGTTTACTTTCTATATTGTTTTTATAACCATCTCATATTCGTCAAAAAAATAATCTTTAATAGATATGAAATATTTGTTTAGTAGTGATTAATTTTCAGCAAAATAACTTGTTAAACACAAAAAATGAGGCTTCTTATTTTATTTGGAATTTCTTCTTATGCGACAGTCAAGAATTAAAATTTTGACCACTTGTTTCAAGAATTTAAGTCTCGTACTACTCGAATCAATATAAAGTTAGTTACTTACTAACTAATTTTATTTTTGATCAATAGTTATTTTAATAAAAAAAAATGTGTTTAATTTCTATATGTGTTGATGGGGAATACATGAAATGATCACCTGATTGATGATAATTTGATAAATCTTATTTATTTTCATATATTTAGTCTCTAAATAGTGTGACTCCAATGAAATAGTGTATCTACAAAATATTTCAATAAAGAAGTAAGAGATAATAGATAGAATTTAGTCAATAATATATTGTATTGAGAGAGTGGTAAACTCTCTTATTTATTGTAGTTGTGAGTATCGAATTGTATTAAGTTATGTGGCTTTTTATTAGTTCGAGAAAACTTCCAAACTATGATTCTGATAAGCATCAAGCTTAAACTATCTTGATATAAGTGTCGGTTGTTATACACTAAATATGGACTATCATTTCACAACAACTATGTGTAGGGAAGACAATTAGACCCAGTGGGTATCCGCAAAAAAAACTCATAATGGGTATGGGCACGGGGACGGATAATTACCTACAAAATTAAGCGGGTATGGGTATGGGTATGAGTACTATAGTATCCGCCCCGCACCCGCACTTATATAAATATATTATTTATTTATTATATTAATATTTAGTTTAATTAATTGTTTTCTTTTATGTTTTATCTATTAATATCATTGGACCATTACAATATTTACAATCAAATCAAAAGATAAACGTTTGCAAACTTTTTAAGAATTTGATCATGATTAATAGTTAAATAATTGTGACTTTATAACTAAGAATTATATCTTATTAATTGTGTCTTTATAATTATACTTGCAACTTATAAATTATTTTTACTGATCTCAAATAATATTGTCGTAAGACTTGCAACTTCATAAAATATTATTATGTATATTTGAATGTGTATTGTAACGAGTCTTCACTTGAAATGTTTTGAGTTAGAAAATATTTTGATTTATAATATTTTATAATTTAATTTATGATATTTGGATAATTTTTAAATGGGTAAATACTACATATAGTCCCTTAACTTAATTTCAGTTAACGTTTTAGTCTTTTATCTTTTTCTTTCCCTCGATTTGGTCCTTTATTTTAATTTTAAGTGACAATTTGATCTTTAATGTTTTAAAATGTCAATAATTTTATCCTTATTTTATGCAAAATTTCAAAAAATTCATAAAAAATTTCAAACAAGACACATAAAATTAATTATCATCCTCAATATAATGTTATTTCATCAAATTTATAACTTAAATCTTTAAATAAACTCATATTTTTATCTCTAACAACATCAAATAAAGAATGACAAATATGAGTTTATTTGAAGATTTGAGTTACAAATTTGATAAAGTTTATTTTATATTAAAGAATATAACTAAATTTATGAATTTTGTTTGAAAATTTTGATGAATTTTTGTAAAAAAAAGGATAACGTTGTTAACATTTTAAAACAAAAAAGATTAAATTGTCACTTAAAATTAAAATAAAGGACAAAATCGAGAAAAAAAAGATAAATGACTAAAACGTTAGAAATTAAGTTAATGGACTATAGGTGGTATTTATCCTTTTTAAATTTAATCACAAAATAATATTTATTTATCGATTTATTTTAGTTAAAGTGTGGGTAATGAGTACGGATATGGGCACTTAAGTACCCAGAGGTAAGGGTACGGGTATTAAAGTTGATACCCAAGAGGGTACGGGTACAAGTATGTGCATTTTTTTAAACTGTGAGTATGGGTACGGGTAGTATAGTACCCTACCAAAACCCTACCCATTGCCATCCCTAACTATGTGATATATTATTATGTTTGTTATGTGATGATTAATTTCGATAGTAGTTATTATCATACCTTTTAACATCGTTTTATTGGTTTAGATTGATATATATGTTTCAATCTATTATAAAAAAAATTAACATTTTAGTATTTTCAATGTCACAAATTTAAAAATATAGGTATTTCAAACAAATATATCAATTAAATATTTATAAACAGTTTACATTTATAAACACAAGCGTCATCAATGTTACATATATATAAATATTTTATCACTTAAAGTTTTATTGTAAATTTTGTTCATATATTCACTATTTTTTATTTTAGCGACTCTGAATTTGTGATTTTCAATCGTATTATACCAATTTAAATAAATAAATATATTTTTTTAGTTGAAAAAAATATTAATTTTGTTTGATATTTTTCTTTGTATATTTGTCTCTCACAAAAATTTAAAAAATTAAATTAAATTATATCATAAGTAAAAAGAGTGGAGTTCAAAAAGTATTACCAAATTTACCATAAAAAAGACTACCAATATATATATATTATAAACTATTAATTTTGAATTTTTTAATATAAATTTTATTTTAGTTTTAAAAATATGACATAAATTAGAAAATAAAAATAAGAAAAAATAATTATAAATTATGACCGTAAACTAATTTTATAAATAGGAATAATTAGTTTTAGAGAAATACTGATAATTGTTCTAAAAACATATGTTAAACAATAAAAAATAAAATAAAATGTTGAGATGTATGTATTCAGTGTCTCAAAATTTAAAAAAGCAGTCTAATTAAAATAAAGCTTTTTTACAAGAACTTTTGAATAAAATAAAATAATTATAAATGTCATAATTAAATAACCACCTTAAAAAAAAAGAGTATTTTACAAGTAAGGTCATTAAATCCAATTAAAATTTAGATAGATATAAATAATAACATTATAAAAAATGAAATTAGTAAATAAAAAATGATATAGTAATAATAATGTGTTTTGATTGTTTTGGAAAAAGGGAATTAACAATTCCAAGTTGAATTTGAAGTTACATAGGTGACTCCGTGAGTGAAGAGGGAAAGAGCGTCACTCCGAAAACCCAAAGGGAAAAACCCTTTCCTACTCTCCAAAGGATCATCAAATTCTTATTAATATATCTCATTCATCATCTTCAATCACACTCCTTTTCATCATGTCTCACTTCGCAGTGTCTCAGGTTAACTTCCTTCCTTTTCTCACTCCAAATCTTTCATCAAAATTTCACTTTTTTATTTTTTATTTTTTATATTTAGATTCTCAGTTACTGAACATAATTTGATCAATCAATACTGTAATTTTTGTGACTTTTTTTTTTTGCAGATGGCTGTAACTGTTCCTGTTAGCAGTGATTTGTCTATTAGAAGATCTGCTTTCAAGGTTTGATATTTCTCATCACTTTGCATACATGGTTGGTCATATCAATGATTCTGCTTGTTTTCTCATTTTCAATTCATACACCCTAACTGTGTCAATCATTTGTACTTTTGTTATATTTTTATTTTTATGACTACTTTGATTTGGTAATTTGTTTGGCTTTTGAGGTTTCTTTCTGAACTAGTTGTGAAGAAACTATACTTTTCTATACACCTTATTTGGTTCATTTCTGCGTCTATTAGATTGTGATTGTTGAGTTATTATGGAGCTGGAGTTTTTTTTTTTTTTTTTATACCATGAGAAGTTATTAGTTGTTGGTGTAGAAGGTAGTTGATCTACCCCCTGTGAAGCACTAACACACATGAGTATACAATATAAATTATCAAAATGACAAAGAAATAAAAGATTATGCAGGAAATATGGGAACTTTATTTTTTGGTACAAGGAAAAATAAGAACTTTAACACTTGGGGTGCAAGGAAAAATGGAGAGATGAAACTGTGAACACACAGTGCAATTAAAGGAAAATAAATAGAAGACAATGTGAGTTAAAGGGGAATGAAAGAAACATAGTTGGTCATGGCAAAAAAGCAAATGTTGCAAAAGAAGAAAACTGGAATGGAAAAAATGAAGGAAGAAAAAAAATGTGGGTTTGGAAATGGAGTACAAAGAAGCTTTGAAATGGTAACAATGTTTTAATGTTTTTTGTGGAAGATGAGTATATTTGGTGGAGATGCAATGCACCATAGGGAATCAAAGTACTGAAAATGAAAGGAAAATGAGATATATTAAGTTGGGTAAAAAGATGGTGAAAGTTAGAGAAATTGCAGTTTTTTTAATACTAATAGAAGTTATTAGTTTTTTGCTGTAGAAGGTAGATGATCTATCTACCACTTATGACATTGGACACAACACTGACACATGGGCACAACGATAATAATTTAAGAAAATCAAAGCAAGTGCATGTAACAAATGTGTTAGTATCGTGCTATTGTCAAACACTTAACACATATCAGACATCAGACACACCTTCAATCTGAATTCTGAAGTGTTGGTGGTGCTACATAGTCTACCACTTATAATTCATTCAACTTAATATTTTATATTAGGAATGTAGAGCTTTGCTATATGTGGTTTTTTGGTTTTCCAAGCAGTGGTGTTCAAAGACAAGCTCTAGTTGTCAAACTAGTGTAGTTTTAATACGTTTGTCTTTGAGTTTTACATCTTGCTTATGCAGTATAGAAATGCTTGTCTTATGAGAATGATGCTGTAGTTTCAGTATAAGAGATTATGTTAATAATATTTTGAAATTTACATGTCCATTTAGATTATATAATGTGTATTGTTAAAGAAAATTGCACTTGTTGTTGCAGGGATCTAACTTAAACTTCCGGGATAAATCATGGGCCCCGGTATTTTCTTTGGACTTGAAAGCAAAGAACTCTGGTTGGAGAAATCACAATGTGATTTGCATGTCAGTACAACAGGCAAGTGTGCCCAAAGTTGCTGTTTCCCCTTTAGAATTGGAAAATGCTACCGAGCCTCCATTGAACTTGCACAAGCCTAAAGAACCCTATACTGCAACAATTGTTTCCGTTGAGAGATTAGTTGGACCAAAGGCTCCTGGAGAGACTTGTCATGTTGTGATTGATCATGGTGGAAATGTTCCCTATTGGGAGGGTCAAAGTTATGGTGTTATTCCACCGGTAAGTAACTTTTTAATCTGTTAGGACATCGGGTTTGGATCCAAAACCGGTGTCCAAACACTATTTATACTGTTATTACTCTTTTTCTATCTGAGTACCCAATGTGAACCCATACCAATTGATCCTTTTTCACAACTCACTAATACTCTTGTAAATGGGTGGCAGGGTGAAAATCCAAAAAAACCTGGAGCTCCCCATAATGTTCGACTATATTCAATTGCTTCCACGAGGTATGGAGATTTTTTTGATGGCAAAACAGCCAGCTTGTGTGTCCGTCGTGCTGTTTATTATGATCCCGAGACAGGAAAAGAAGATCCTTCCAAGAATGGTGTTTGTAGCAATTTTTTGTGTAATTCAAAGCCGGGAGACAAAATTCAGGTCACAGGTAAGAGAAATCACTTCTTAGTCATACTAGGGAAAAGGTCAAAATATTTTCTAAAATTTCTTTTGCAACTTCTCCAAATCCAATTTCAACTTCCAAGTTCCAACAAAGTAATGCCAGTGTTGTCAATTGTGGATCGCGAAAAAATAACAGTTGTTCAAATTCTATTACACATATAGCGTTGCTATGGCCACAATTTGACAGTACTAAATCGCATATCATGGAACAATAGCAGTTTAAAATTCGGCTACGCTATAGCACTATTTGACAACAGTGAGTAATGCATTGGTGGATCTTGCTCGGTTGAGAGTATTTCTAATTTCTTTTTAGTCCATGGTGTCATATTCAGTTGTTTCTTGTTATTCCCGATGTCGTAAGTATGCCCTAACACCTTATCAGGAAATTTGATGTGACTGCTTTGCAAAGTTTAATCTCCTCGCAGTAAACATGAGTGCACCTTTTTTAAATGGTGTTAGAATACGGTGTCATCTTTCTGTTGTCCAAACTTGCGTCTTCTTTAGCAGGAATTAAGTCATATTTATATTTTACAATTTTTTGGCAGGCCCCTCAGGGAAGATAATGCTTTTGCCGGAAGACGACCCAAATGCTACCCATATAATGATTGCTACCGGCACTGGTGTTGCTCCATACAGAGGCTACCTTCGTCGAATGTTCATGGAATCGGTCCCTAAATTCAAGTTTGGTGGACTAGCATGGCTCTTCCTTGGTGTTGCGAATTCCGATAGTCTCCTCTACGACGACGAGTTCACCAAATACCTCAACGATTATCCGAACAACTTCCGGTACGACCGAGCACTTAGCAGAGAGCAACAGAACAAGAATGGAGGTAAAATGTATGTTCAGGATAAGATTGAGGAATATAGTGATGAAATCTTTAAACTCTTGGACAATGGGGCCCACATCTATTTCTGTGGACTTAAAGGGATGATGCCTGGGATCCAAGGAACACTGAAAAGGGTTGCTGAGGAGAGAGGAGAAAGTTGGGAAGAGAAGCTTTCACTACTCAAGAAGAACAAACAATGGCATGTTGAAGTTTACTGATGTATTATTATTATTATTATTCTAGAAATTATTTTGATTAATAAATTATTAAGCAGCTTTAGTAGCTGTATCTTTTCTGGATTAGTAGATTGTTATGATATAATATTCTCTTGAATCCTTGATGAATACAAATTGGAAAAAGTCGTTAGCAATGCTAGAGACATGTTTGGGGTGATTTTTGTAAGGAAACATGTTTTCTCATGCCACATCTTGAACTATCATGTTATTTAATAAGGCTTATTGTCGTGTGGAATTTCAGCATGACCAGTGATGACAAAAAGTATGAAATTTGAGTGTTTGAAAACTTAATGATGAAAGAATGTATGAGCTCCTTCAAGTGCAAAGGAATATTGGGAAATTGGTGAAGCTTACCAAAGGTTGGACTTCAAGAGTATTCATTTCGTTTTGGAAGTTACTTTTCCCAAATGCATTTTAATTTTAAAATACTTTTCCCCAAGTTTATTGATGGTTACTATTGACTAATTAAAATAATATAAAACCAAGTACAAGTGGGTAATCTATATTACCCAATTATGTTAATGCATGCTGATTGAATTCAATGAATCAATTTGACTATAATCTATACATGAAACATTTTCTCTCTCTATATTAATGGTATTTTTGTAAATTTTTATACTTTATTATTTTAACTATTTATTAATTTATACTTTTAGTATTCTAAGTATTATTTACTATAATTACAATACATTTATCTGCCTATTTGTAAATATATTAATTTATGGTTTTCTTCCGGATCTTGTACATTTATTTTGATGTATGTGTGAAAACAAAAATAAGTTCATGCATTTAATCTTATATAATATTATAGTATTATAAAATAAGATATAATAACAAGTTATTCTCTATTTCTTTATGATATAAAATTTAAATGAGTTGGATTTTATAAACTCATAATATAATTTAAAGTTTAAGAAGTATTGACAAATATTTTTAAATATTATTTATCAACGAAGTCTTTAAGTTATCTTA
>JBBPBT010000659.1:2544285-2570597 GCA_037974875.1 Cicer bijugum | reverse complement strand
AATTTAATCAATTTTTAATATGCAGTATATAAATAGTGACGTTGATCAGTTAGTGAAAAGCTACCTCAACGATTAAGTAAATTTTTTATAATATTAGTACATTATTTTTTCTTTAGAGTAACAGATTGGCAAAATGCATAAATTAAAAAATAATATAAAATTTCAATTAAACCTAAAAAAATAGACCAAGAATACGAGATAAAAAATTAAAAAAAATATAAAAATTAAGTGGTTAATTTTAATAATTAATTCATCTTAATTAAGATGAATCATTGAAAAATATTTAAATTCAAGTAATTATCGATGAAATTATATTTCCTTTACCAAGATTCTATTATTGGAAACATGATGATTAAGACTAAAGAAATTAGAAAAACAATATAATATAATCTAATAATGAGGAAAAAGACAAAGAAGAGAAGGTGGTATGTGTATGGTATGAGAACTTCAGGTACCTCCGACAGCGACAACCCATCTATTAATAATACACCATACTCCTTCCATTTCAATATCTAAGTTGTTTAAATTATCAATTGGTTGCTTTAAATAATTTTACCATCAAATTGTTTATGGCACCATATCTCCACCATAATTTTTCTTTATAAATAAATTCATATACATTGGTAGTTTAAAATTATGAAGGAATACATAAAAGGTTATTTAATTGATGATGCCTTAAAGATACAAAGTGAAAGTCAAATTAATTATTTCAGAATGACTATTAGGTTGGGGAGTATGGATTAAAGAAATTGAGAGTCGTTATTGAAATGGAGGAGTACTTACGTCAAATTTGATTAATATTTTGGTGAGTTTGGTAATTCTCTATGGCTTACATGAAGGGTCGTAATCTAAATTTTATACCTTTCACAAAAAAACAAATGCTTAAAAGCGAAGCAACAAAAATAACCGTATACATCATACTCTACACTGCCCCTTTGCTAAAAAAAAACACCTTTTATTATTGAAGTGACTTGGTAATATAATTAATATTAAAACATTTAATCAAAAAATAATACTAAAAGATAGTAATTCAATTTCAAATCACTTAATAAATATAAACACTTTTCTTTTTCCTCTCACGTTATATATGCGCATAGACAACCAACGCTAATCCTTTTGATTATTATTATTATTATTATTATTATCTAATTTTATTTTATTTACTTCTTCAATGGCGGTGCTAACTGAATTTCTCACCGCGATTATGATAACTGTTATACTCGCCGGAGGCATCTCCGGCAAGGACCTCCGTCCCTCCGATCACGGACTCAGTTTCCAGTCATCACCGCCAGCGAATTCTCCCGTGGATATGAGATCTTTCTTCGACAGCAACAACAGCTCATCTTCTTCTTCCGACGCGTCTTCCCAGAATGTGACAGAGTCTCTGCCGCCGGCGTCATGGAGAACCACCGGAAGCGGCGGAGGAAGACGGTTGGGAAAAGCTTTAGTAATTGGGAGCTTGGTTTGTGGAATTACAGGTGGCGTTTTATTATTGGCTTCCATTTTGCTTTATCTGTTAAATAAGCACCGAAGAAGAAATTTTGAGCAAAACGAATCGTTTCACGATGATGATGATGATGATGATCATAATAATAATGCTAACAAACTTGCATTGAGTTAGTGCGCAATTCGTGAGTTCGTTTTTTCTTGCTATATTTTATCTTCTATTCTATTCCATTCCTTTGTTGCTTTTTTCTATTAATGATGAGTTGCAGGTAATTAACTTATTAAATTCAAGTGATTAACGACGTTAAGTGAAGTTTGAATTGATTGGGAGGATACAAGTTCAAACATTGATTGATATAATTTTTAATTAAATTTTATTTCCTTTTGAAGGAATTTCAAATCACCTATGTACATTTTCTACTAAAAACTAGAGGTTTAAGAAAACAATATTGTATTTTTCTTTTTTTATGTAAAGAGTGGAGGGTGATTATGTAAATGGATTGATAGTAATATTCTTTTTGTTATGCATTTTTTTTAATGGAAAGGTGAATGGATATACTATTTAGTTATTTATTATTATTATTATTATTAATTATGGGTTTTAAATTTTTCATTAAACCATCCACAATGGTCTATTTTGGGTGTTTAAATGGACGCTATGAATACATATTATTCATTTACATTTTTTATTTATTTTAATACTTAATAAATATTTATTTTCTTCAACTCAACCCCTCAAATAAATATTATTAAATAGATTCTATCAATAATTTTATATCATGATATTTTAATAATATATATTTATTTTAATATAATTTATTAAGTAGAGAAAGAAAAAAAAAGAGAGAGAGAGAGAGAGAGATAATGTTTATATTTAATTTGGTATTAAATAAGGGAAGTACCCAGTCGGGATCCCTCATTGAGATTACGTGTTTCAAAAGCTGTGGTTGTGGATGAGGTGATCCATTAATTTATTTGGATTTGAATTGTTTGTTAGATTTAATACTAGTCATGGTTTTACATATAGGATGGGTCAATACAAATTGGGTATGAGTATGACTCACAACCAATAATGACCTACTTCAAAAATATAAACAATTAATAATGACATTCGATATATTATAAAAAATGGATAAATGTCATGTTGTTTACCTCAAAACAAGTACTACACCTAATGTTTTTTATTGGTTAGTTGCCTTGAAAATTTAAAGAAGAAAAATAACACACAAGCTAAGGAGCCGTTTAAAAAAAAAAACTTTATTTTGCGAGAATATTTTTTAGACACAATTAAAGTCAAAAAATTATTTTTATTATTTTTAAAATATATATTTATTCATTAATATTTTATTTTATCTACATAATAATTGTTTATATTTTAAGTATATTTTATCAAGATAAAATTAGCACATATTTTAAAAAATAAACACAGCAATTTTTTTCATAGAATAAACGATCTCTAAGATTTTTTTAAGTAGAGAAAATGTTATACTGAAAGCTTTTTCCTTATCCTTCATTTGATGCAACTTTATTTGATACTCGAACTGTTTACATACAATATGTTCTTAATTATTTACGTTTGAGTGCATATTTTAGATGTGTAATTAGAAAAAAATCTAGGCTTCCAATTTCAAACTCGATATTTTAATTTTTTTTTAAATTGAAAATTTGGACAATTTCTTCCTAATCGAACTGACTTATTTTATAATAAAGGTTTAATTGTAATTTTGGTCCCCCTATTTTAGCTGAATCGCAAAAGTAGTTATCCATTTTGTTTCTCTCTAATTTTGGTCTCTAAGACATAATTTTGGCCTAAAACTCAATGAAATTTCATTTTTTTGCATTTATTTAAGTTACACAATACTTCAAGATTTCATTTGCAACAATTATATTTGAAATCTATGATCATAAATGATATAATATGACTTTAAAAACTGAAAATTTATAGTTTTAGAACAAAATTCTATTTGTAGATCAAAACTAAAGAAAAATAAAATGGAGAACCACATTTAAGATTCAACTAAAATAAATGAATTAAAACTGCAATTAAACTTATAATAAATATATAACTTGAGATGGGGCTGGTGCATGCAATCAAGCGATGCTCTCACTAAAATATCCTCAATTCAGTCCATTGTGACCTGTCATAAAGATAGCATATGATTTTCGGCAAACTAAGATTCTTTCATTCACATGATTTATTAACTGCTTGACACTAACCTTTTTTTTTCCAACGGTTAATAATTAAAATTAATATTATTAATATTTAATTGAAAATTCTAAACATCTTTATCATTCTTGTCCATAACTATTGTTATTATATGTATAATAGGAATACAAACAATATTCAATTAGGAATAGAATCTAAAAATTAATTAATATATTACATTGCAAAGCAAACCAACAATTATTTTGAAGCAATTTCATAGATGTTAACGCGACACATTTTGGAATGGAGGAAGTAATTTAAAAAAAGGATTAATTATATATACAACAACAAATAAATAGTTAAGCACCTAAATTTGGTTATTTTGAATTTGAATATTTTAATTAAAAAAAAATGTGAAGTCTGCTCTTGTTTTGAAAAGAATAAGATAGATTTGATATGAAGTAAAAATGTTTCATCCATTCGTTTTCGGACAAAGTTATTATACTCCGATGAGGAAAAAGCACCAACAACACTGAGACCATGATTAAGTGCATGTTTGGTATCAAGTGTATCACGGCGAGTTTGCTATAATTTCAGTGAGTTACTATGTTTACAAAAAATGCAACTCGTAGCTTTTGCAACATCATGATAATTCACCGTAATTCTAGCATCCCACAATGATACCAAACATCAACTAAAATGGGAAACAAATATGTGATTACGAATATTTTAGCAAAACTACGTGTTTCTCTCTTTTCTGTGGAGAAAATACATTCAATGTTCGGTTCAATAATTTAACAGACGTAAGATAGACAGATTTATTTGTTCCTCTAGGATGATGATGAGCCAAAAGCAGAACAGAAAAATTTAGAGATTTCTTCATAGGTTAACAGCAGTCAAGTGCTATTGATCAAGAGGAATCCATTCAAGTTCTAACTCTATTTCTCCAGATTCAACATTCTGGAGTTTGAGTGTCATCATTTGTTTAACCTTACCATCAGTAATTGTGACTAGACTATCCTCGATAAGTGCATTGTCATCAGATTTCAACCATTTTCCGATCTGCATATCGCCAAACATTCCAGCATCTCCAAATGCCATGGCAGATGTTATCAGTGACTGAAGATCAATATCTGCTTCTCCCATTATATCATCAGCAGAAAATGTGTCATGATCAAATACTTTCTGCAACGTAGCCAGTACATAAGATTAAGTGCCATGTTCTCAAACCATAAATCAACTATCTTAGCAAAACTTTAATGCTACAATTAAAGATGAGAAAACTGGCATTCAAAGTATGTTTTTAGAATCTATCCATGACATATTTGACATGTCTATCCACCACGAGAGAGATACAGGAAATTTATTTAAGAGTAATGAGGGGATAAACTAGGAAAAATACTTCTAGCCGTGCAGCAGTAATAACGACATAAACATTCACTTGAAGAGCAACGAGTCATTTAAAAAAATCCAATTTTTCCTACCCATCAACTCTGGCATAATTTTACTGTGGATATACTAGACAGTGTCTGACTTGGGTATATACAAGTACTTCTTAGACACACAAGCATAACTTTATTACTTTTTCATCCTGAATGCATTGCCTTTTCTCTTCCTTCGATTCTACTAAATAATTCTAGAATGTTAAGATAAAAAATTTGACTTGCACAAACACATATCCGGTACAATAGAACTCATTAAACATTATGTTGACTTGCAGAGGTGAGAGGACAGCAATTTTAAGTCAAGAAGACAACAGTGTACAACCAATTTCAATTCTTACTATGTATTATGCTGAACAGTGAATGCCGTTAAATTTTCTGATATGATTTGAGATAAGCAGGTCACTGGCGGAAGATAAAATTGGGAAGGGAACAGAGAATAACAAGAGGAAGAGGCTGATTCTCAAGGTCTGTCCCTTACAGAAGGAACTAATCAGATTGCTTAATACCAAGGCAGGTAAATGAGGAATAAGATACTGTTTGTATAACTTAGTTCATTCTTGCCACAAATTCATACTTTTGTTTTGCTATCAAGCTATTGCAAGTTATAACCAATTAGGAACTATAGTTGGAAGACAACTTTATTTGATTTCCAATGGTGAGAAAGCGTGTAATTGAGTAAGAGAAGGTAACTTTGATTTGGATTAGGTTGCTTGTCATAAATGGAATTGGGTTTACAAGTCGTCAGATGTTGAGAAATAAGGATGGAGGAACTTAGGCCCCATTTAGGTGTTTGTTCACTTCAAAAGTCTCTTATTTCCTTATTAATAAAAGTAAAATTAACACAATTTAAGAATGAAAATAGAAAATGTTTTTTACAAAAGTAAACAGACCCTTATTTTTCAGCAATCATAGCCTCCATAAAAATAGGATACAAAAAGAAAGTGTCAATCATTCAGAACATAAAACTCAATCATACCAATTTCAGCTGTCCATAATGCTCGGGAACAGACAGCATACGTTCCTCATTCCAGACTGGATTCAAATTACTCCTTATTACACTTGTCTGGACAGTCTGTAAGCCATAGCACCAAATCAAATGTCAGAAAGAAAATTGTCGTCATTTATGATTTTTCAAACTATAAATAAAAGATCAAAAGCAGCAGTTCCCCAATAAATGGGCAGAAGAAGAGCCAACCTGTTGGCCGAGGTTCAAAACAACATATGGGTCACTTGACTTTATATCCCTGATGGCTAAATCTGTGCCTTTAAGCACTTTTATCTTCAACAATCCAATGAATTCTACCATACCTTCCTGTTGTCACCACCAATATCAGTCACCGTCAAAGGAAATCACTAACAAGAATGCAGAAGTAGTAATGTTGGATAATGCAAGAAGCTTCATGTCATCTATATTAAATTATTTTTCATGAGAAAACTTGTAGGCTTTCATCTGATACAATACAACAACCATTCAATTCAATGAAAATCTAGTTCACAAAAAGATGCCTGCTCAAATTTGGTCCCAATAACTTTCCCTCACTCATAAAACTAGATAAACAAAAGACTAACACATAGCACAAATTTACCGTTCTCTCGGAACTAGCACTTTTAAAACTATCCATAAAACTTTTGGAAGAACTTGAATCTATACTGCTTTTTCCAGACACAATGCGTAAACTAGGCTTCAAAAATTCTTGCAACTCATACTTTGACCTGCAGCCAAAATAGCAACGATTAAAATGGAAGTTACTTAACTGAAGAATTCACCTGACTGATTGAAAGAACAGCAGGATGTCAAGAAAATAAACGACTCAGCACCAGAGAGTGAGAGAAGTGAGGAAAAATATCTTCAGCATTGCCTACTTAATGGTGATCAGAGATATAGGAAATTCAAAAGGAACCAAATGATGGTGAGAGAAAATAATACATTGTGTATATGAAAGCATGTCTAACCGAATAAACTTTGCACGATGCTCATGACCAGCATCAGGTTCGGGTTTTGTAAATCCTTCGGGAATATAAGCCTCATAAATTGAATTAGCAGAAGCATTTCCCCCAACTTCTATCATTGCATCTACTTCATCATCTGACCAGTCATCCAAAGTCACAGACAAAACCTGAAAGTAAAAAATAATGTGGTCAAACAAATAAGTTAAATTCAGCATTCGCTCCACTAGTAACTTGATAGATGCATCCTATTGCAAACAAAACCAGGTCACAATATATTGAAGATCCTATTTAACACACTTAATAGACCCCTAGTAAAAAATGGAAGGGTGGGTGGATGCAACAGACCATAATCCTAGGTCATTCTGCTAACATGAAAATATTAGCTTGGCTTAATTGCATGCTAAACTTTTAGGTTAGAAATGAACTCCATATGAAACAAAAACAATCTAGGCCAGTTAGGCTTAAGAAAATCAACCTTCAACAACAAAATGAGAACCAAACTGAAACTGAGCTGCAATTGACGTGGCTTGCTAATTTAGTAATTATCTCAAACTGATCATCATGCTTTTAATATCAAGTTTGAATTCAATGACTTTGTCAAGATAGTTAGTTTGTTTCCTTTTTAACTGAGACACTGAGAGTTAATACATATCCCTTCACCCACTTCACTTACTACTACTACAAGAACGCGTGTCTGACTAGCAGCTGTATAGTTCTGATTTCTACTAAACTACTTCTAACAGCATTAAATTAATTTCTTTTGCACCTTGAATTGACATCAAAGTTGGCACATCCACAGCATTAAAATGAATTACATTTTCTACATATTTGATTTCCAATTTCAAGAAAATGCATATTTTATTTTATAGGCAAAATACATCATGAGGTTCTTTATGTTTCACGAAAGTAACAATTTGGTCATTTATGTTTTTTTTGTAACACTTGGGTCCTTTAAGTTTAGCTCAGTTTCCACTTAGATCCTTTAATTTTCTTTTTTTTCTTCTTGATTTAATCATTTAAGTTATATTCTACTTTCACCATTAACCTTTAAGTTATATTAAATTACACAAGTAGTTTATTAAATTTGACCATTTTCTTGAATTACTATTAAGATATAATCCAAGCAGCGCAGTGAGTTGACTAATCATGCTACTTTACAAGTGAATGAAATTGACGATATTGATTATGTGGATAGACCTTTATTACCAAATTTTTAGAGGTTATATACGTGTCTAAATGGGTAGAAAAATCAATAATATAGACCATTTATAAGGTTTGGTGATTGTTTTCTAAAGGATTAGTATGAGAGACTCATTGATGCCACATTTGGTAGAGTTTCTAATGATAAGATGCTTTCAATTGTACTAGTCGTTGTTTAAAGTGAGACAAAGGATTAACGATGTAAACATAACTTAAAGGATTAAATCGGGAAAATGAAAATTTAAAGGACTTAAGTGGAAACTACGCTAAACTTAAAAGACATATTTGTTACAAAAAAAACATTAATGACCAAACTGTTATTTTCGTGAAACATAAAGGACCCCTTGGAATGTATTTTGCCTATTTTATACCTTCAATTTTAAGAACAATAAAGAATCAAACAACAAATTTGTGTAGTACGAGAAGGAAGGTAGGCAAACAGTACAATACTGTAGCCAAAGTGCAACACTGTTGATTGAAAGATTGTTCTTATTAATAATGAACAGACACTCTGAAAAGTAAGACATGGGGTGTTAAAACCTCCATGAATACATTTAAAATCATAAACAGAACCAAAACGAGGAATAATACCTAGTGAGAACTAAGAATTTAACTAAGCCATAGTTTTTCATTCCTAATGCAAAACTATCATGCATCTAACATATGTACTGCTATTCAATGTACTACTGCAATACATTTCATGAGCAAATGTTATTTCCTGTTGCATATTTCACTCCTCCCATTTGGTCTTTTGTTATTGTTTTATTAGATACCAAATTAAGATTTAAAAATATACTTTTCCTTTCCCTTTAACTTTTTTACATTATTTTCATTTATAATATAAAACCAAAAAGGTCACCGACTACTTTACTTAGTCAGTCAAGTCACAGGCTCACAAATGTCATGCATTAATATAAATTTGAATTCAATGGTTTTTCCAAATATGTGATCTGTAAATACCAAAATAAAATTATCATTACTTTTTTAAAAATAACATTTTTCTTGCCATAAAAACAGTTTGATGTAAGCAATACACAATTACACATGAGTAGAAAAAAAAAATATAAGCAATACACACATAATACTTCCAAATCACCCCAGATGTATTTGTAAAACAAAAACTGGAAAATAAACAACCCAAACATGAGTTATCCGTTTTTTAAGACAGAAAATGGATAAGATACTTGGTTCAAACTTCAAATATTTCACATTAAAAAGAATAAAAAATCCTGAGTAAAATGAACTTGGGAAGCAATGCTTCCACAACAATGAGACAATCAGTAAATAGTTTTCATTTTTGTATTATGGTACGTGTAATTACTTACCTTTGATATATGAGTACCAAGGCTTCTGTGCACACCACAGCATTTTAAGCATATAAACACTCCAATGTTGGCAGACCTGAAAGTTAATTTAAAAAATGAATTCAATAGCAATATTCATGTCAGATTCTATTTTTTTTTTACATTTAGTTAATTTCCTATAGTTTAAGGGCATATTCATCAAATTCACCCAGAAAAAGGATGACAATCATGAGCCAACAACAAAAAAAAACTTACGCCCATTTAGGATCAGGAGCATTACAATCAGCACAAACACGATTATCTTTCTGAAGCAATAAATCTTTCAATCTTCTTCTACCTGTAAAAGACCTGCCAATCATTCAACTTCTCAAGAAAAACAAATGAAAATAGCACTGAAATAGCTCCCAAACCTATTTTATGTCATTGGCTTTCTAAATTTCTTAAAGCTTCTACAGTTAAGTTAAAAACTTTACGACCACAGTATTAGGACGGAGGAGTTTGGGGGGACATAATCCTAGTTATCTAGTCAATAGTCATTTGCTGCAATACCTTGAAAATGACTTATGTCTAAAGCATAAACCGATATCAGAAAGCTAGAGGAAATTAGATAACCGAATAGGATTGTCAGGAAAATCATCTTACCTGAAGTCTTCCCCATCAAGGATAGGGGCAAAAATAGAAACAAAGAAAATGCTAAATATCCAGAATTTTTGTCACCAAAATAAGTTGGCATGCTTGTTGAATATTGAGGAGATGACTGACCCCAAAATTTTTATTTTATATAATAACAATCACCCTTGAATCTAGAAGAATTCTTCAAAATTATGGTTCATTCTATTTATTCATTTGGCTGTCTAGCATTACTCAATAAAAATTAATCAGGAAGTATGGAGTTTAGAAAAAAGTTGCATTGCACGAACTGATGGTAATTTTGACAACATAAAAGAACCAAACATACCCACATATAGAATAGGTCAGTAGAATTTCCCTATTTGTACTTGGGCAACAATTAGATATTCTGATAGACAAACACCTCATTAATATATATGGGCTAGTTCTACACTAAGGTCCACCGTGCACAACTACTCAAAACAGCAACAATGACTAACATCCCTTTCAGAATTAGAAGCTCATGACCCTCTTCGTCCTCACAACTAAGGCAATAACCTGATGGGAGTCGGTTTGACAAAAACAAGGGGGAACAAATTTGAGTTAAGTTTTAAGCCGCACGTATCAAATCTTCTCTTATTCTTTCCTAACTAACATCAATGAGATCACTGACTTGTACGCTACAATAAAGAAGACTGTGAACTTCTACTTCCAGAAGACCCACGTCAGTCGCAGTTGAAATTTCATTCAGTTTTCAAGTATTGCTCCACAGTGGGTACCTATTAAATGTTGGCACATTTAAGTATGATTAAAATACCTGACATGGGCCTTCCAAGATCCATTCGGGTATTATTCCCTGACATGCTAAAAGCCCACAATCATCTAGTCTGAAACCTCTGTAACTAATAGTCAAGCAACAACAACCTGAAAAGAAAGAAAGGTAGAGAATTTGTCAAAGTAGGGTTATTCTCAGTACCAAATTGTTTCAACAAACCAAAAACTGCAAGGAGTCCAAGCAAATTTAGCATATCCAGTCCACTACATTATTATTAATAATTACAAAGCATGAACAATACACACATGAATTAGGTTTAAATAATCATAGAGTGAATTAGAAAGCATGAACAATACATATGAATTAGGTTTAAATAATGATACAGTGAATGAATAGAATGAGAGAGAGAATTACATAATGAAACAGAAGTCGGTATTTAAATTGGGAAAAAGTGATTTACATAATCCGAATAGAAAAAAAGGCACGATCAGTGCAAAATAAAGGACATGCGCGTTAGTTGAAAGTGTGAAGGAGGAGAGTTTAAGGATTTTGATCGGAAATTGGGTTGAAGAAAACAAAAATGAAGAGCGTATAAAATTAGAATAGATGAATAATATGTACGAAAATGCAGAATCAAGAAAGAAATGAAGTTACGTTACCAGTGAAGGAAGAAGGAAGAAGGAATTGGAATAGGAATGCACAGAAAAGCCGATCGAAAGAGACGCGATTGCGACGAGCTTCGCTGGTTGTTGAATGGTGGTGACGTTTTCAATTATCATGACCCAATTTCATATTTTTCATTTTCTTTTCAAACGTAAATAAATAAATGTATTTCAACCACTCTCAGTATTTACAATAACAACAACACTTTTTCTTAATATTCCTTTCTATATAGTATAAATATAGATGTAGATATAATAGTAATAATTAACAATATAATAATATTAATGTCGTGAAAAATTAAATATCAATTTATAAAATTGGCTTTCTGTTTTACACGGTTTTTCTTTTATAGTTTTGGTCCAGAAATTCTTCTAAATTTTTTTCTTTTACATTATTTGATTATGATTTTCTTTATTTTTTGGACGTACATTTAAATATATTTTTCTTTATTTTATTTTTTTAGTACATAATAAAGGGTATGCAACAAAAAAAAATATTTCTAAAAAGGTCACTGGTTTTATATTGTTTCCCTCCAAATATTTCAAAACAGATAAAACTTAGATACATTATTATAATAATCGCTCGTCTTTTTTTTGGATAGTTTCAAATATTTTGAGATTTTATTCTATTATTAAAAGTTAGATTTATATTAAAAATTAAAAAAGAAAATTCTTTTATTTAAATGGTAAATAACATTAATAACAAAAAAAAAATGTAAATAGCATTAATAACATTTAAAATTTAAATTTAATTTTTTTCAAAAAATCTTGAACATTTATTTTCTCTAAAATATGTTTATGTTTCTCAAGTTTTGACCTTTTTAAATTTTAGATCTATAGTATATATAAATTTTATTTTTTTAGTAGTACATTTTGGAATCCCTTAAATTTTCATATAAAAAATTAAACCATATGCAATTAATCTGCCTGCACATAATCCTCTCGAAGTATTATTCCTAATATTTGGTGCTAAGTAGATATTAAGATACATGACATCTAAGACATACACCCTCCAATGAGATATAATCAAAATAGTGGTCGAAGATTTTGTATTATGATTTAAAATATTAGATATTGTTTTTATGTATATTTTAGTTTAGAGAAAGTAAGAAACTAGTTTAAGTTTTTGTTCATAAATAAAATATTATAAAAGTAAAATTAAACAATTAAGAATAAATTATTAAAAATTAAATTTAAGATTAAACTGATAAAAATAACAAGTGGTCGAAATTATTAGTTAGGAAAAAAAAAATCTAAACAGTATTTAACTAAGTATAAATTTCTTACAAGAATAGTATTTTAATTGCTGCTTGTTATCATATGTCACCCACCCTTCAGCAGAGACACGTTCTAATGATGAAACACATGAATGCAAGAAAAGATAGCGAAATTTTGGAAACACCAGTAAAAAATTGACACGTAAGATACTAACATGACAAAGTCGTTAGATAACGTTGGTTTGGAAACAGGAAAGCAAAGCGCGCTTTCACTTTGCTTATGGCTCATATCTGCCAATGTCTGAGTCGATTGGTTACCTTCCGGCGACACTTTCCGGTGACCATCGCCGGGAACCACTGCAAGAGCGGGGAAGAGTTTGTGGAGGAAGTGGTGTCACTAGCACATGGCCTTCTCCAGTTGGGAGTCACACCCGGTGACGTTGTTGCCATCTCTGCTTACAACAGGTACCTACTCCTATACGAATAGTTTTCGTTACACGATACTATTATTACCTTTTAGAATTTGTTTGCATATTATGGCAAGACAATCACACATAAATTGTATGTATGTGTAAACTTTAGTGGTTATTTATATTAATAACTTAAATTCTACTATAGTCCCACTAATATAAAGTAGGCTAGGTTATTATTATCAAATAAAAATAGGCCATATTAAAAATTTGCTCAATGGAAATAATATTAAAGTAAGAGTACTGTTATAGATGAATTATATTTTTCATTTCAGTGATTGGTATCTGGAATGGTTGTTAGCCATTGCATTTGTTGGAGGAATTGCTGCTCCTCTGAATTATCGTTGGGTAAGTAAATTTGCTGTAGATTATGTCCTTTCACGTAATCTATTTCATTATGTTGTGATTTGTAACAATTTTTCTTATCCTGCAGAGTTTTGAAGAGGCAAGGTTAGCAATGATATCAGTGAGGCCAGTGATGTTAGTGATTGATGAGAGCTGCTACTCATGGTACTTCAAATTCCAACAAAATGATATTCCATCTTTGAGATGGCATGTTTTGTTGGATCCCCCTTCTTCAGATTTTACAAAGAATCTGAATGGTAAGTGTTGAGTAAGACTCATAGTTATTGATAAGTGGATATGGTTTAGGAGTAATGTTGTAATCTGGATCATAATATTTAAATATAAGTTGTAGTCTGGAACCTATAATCTTGAATCATAATAGAAAATACTATAGCGCTCTGAAGCCAGAGATGTATGACAATTGGCTGAAGTCTCTTATCAAATATATAACTTATTGCTTTGCAGTGTTGACTCCAGGAATACTTAAGAAGCATCATGTAAAGCCTGTAGAATTCAATTACTTCTGGGCACCTGAAGGAGCTGTAATAATATGCTTTACTTCAGGTTCAACATTCTCACTTATTTGCCTCAAAAAATATTATAACTTGGTTACTTTTCCGGTGAACACCAATTGTTTGTGGTTTTGTGAAGAAGGAAGAAAGGAAGTTTGATGAATGAAATGGAATACTGAAACCTTTTTTTAGGAAATTAAAGATGAATTTTTTTGCTAGTAAGTAGTTGCAAGATGCAATTGCAAATATTTGGAATAAATAATCTATATAGTTCTTGAGCTATATAATAAAAGTAAACTTCATTTTTAAGCAATCATGTATGTACTGTTATTTATGTCTGAATAAATGATTGGTGTTACTGATTAAATTTTTTAGGCACTAATTATAAAGAGCAGTGAGATTTGGAGATTAAGGTTCGTTCAATGACCTTAGGAATGAGAAATATTGAATCAAGAGTTCAAAAATTTCTATTTACAAGAAAGTTGGAGATAATTAGTAGGAGTATTTTTGACAAACAAATGAGCCTCTACGGATCTATTAGCCTATCTGGATTGACTTATTTGAGTTTACCTACTGATATAAGCACTTATAAGATTTTTTGCAAGAGTTTATAGAAACAACTTATGAAATTTTCATAAGTTGTTTTCAGCTTATTTTCACAAGCACTCAAGAATAACTTGTGAAAACAGCTCATACCTTATATTATAACAGTTTGCCTTTTTTTTTCTTTTCATTATAGAAGTAGCTTATACATAAACACTTATATAATAAGTGTTTATTCTATGAACACTTAATTAAGCTACTTATCCAAACAATTCTGCCGAAGGAGTCCCTTCAGCACCATCGGCATCACTTTTGGTAACAATGTACATTCTAGTGTTCAAATATTACTCTAGGGAATACATTTCCTAATGAAATATTTCCTCTTTTATTTTCTGAAGTTATTGTGTTCTTTACTTTATAGGAACTACTGGAAATCCCAAGGGAGTCACAATAAGCCATGAGGCTTTGATCATACAGTCCCTAGCCAAGATTGCAGTAGTTGGTTATAGTGAGGATGATGTATGCCATTCCCTCATTACATCAAGTTTATGTTATTGGTTATGACAGCTACCCATTATATCCTAACATGAGGTTAACAATTAATTATGAAGATTTTATATACTTTCATCTTATGTTACACTATAAATTATAGGGTAATGCTAATGTTACGGGCACATGTTAAGGATTCCACAAATAGTAATTATATCTTGAAAAAAATGGAACACACAATTTTCGAAAGAGGGAAATGATCAATTTTCAATGCAAAATTTATATCTTTGGTACACTAACAAGGGCCTTAAGGGCACATGTTAGCATTTCCCTAAATTATAAATCAAGCTGAAAAGGGCAAATATTTAAGTGATGATTGAGTTCTCTATTTTTTTCTTTCCATTTGTTGTATAACAGATCTATCTTCATACTGCTCCATTATGCCACATTGGTGGCTTGTCATCAGCCATGGCCATGCTCATGGTTGGAGGTTGCCATGTATTCATGCCAAAGTTTGATGCAAAATTAGTTGTTGGTGCCATAGAGCAATATAATGTGACATCTTTTATCACAGTTCCTGCAATAATGGCCGGTCTGATTTCTGTTCTTAGGTATGTATCAGCTTGACATAAAGATGACAGAAAAGCTAACTGATATAGCTGATAACGGATAAATTTGCTGATGGCGGATAAGTTGGTAGTCTGAAGTTGAAGTGTTTGGTAATATTAGCAGTTGAACTAACTATAAATATAACATTATATGTTTTATCAATATTTTTTTAATTAAGATAATGAGGGTAAAAATGAGAGTAAAAAATGATACACTGTAAACTCAAACATTACTTGGAAGTAGCATATGAGCAAACGTTATAGGCTATTGAAAACCATAATAAACTCGTGAGAGAATGACTATTACGAAACAACCCTACTTTTATCATATAAGCTTAGAAACTCAAACCATCCACTATAAGTTTTCGAATATATTAATAACCTATTATATCAAGTGTTGATTTGATATTTGGGTATTTTTAGGCACAAAGAAACCTGGAAAGGGGAGGAAACTGTCAAGAAAATACTAAATGGGGGTGGAAGCCTCTCACTTGAGCTTATCAAAGACACTGGCATATTCTTCCATAAAGCTAAGCTTATTTCAGCTTACGGTAGGTCTTTCTTAACCAAATGTTGCCTAGAAGAAATTTTATTGACTAATTTTGAATGGAAAAAAATACTCCTTCAAGTGTGAAATATAAACAAAAATATACATGTATCTAGTTCAAATTTTGGATCAAATACATGTACATTTTTGCTTATACTTCATTCTGGAGGAAGTACCTACAATGGCACATTTAAATTGCAATATTTTTACACGAAGCAAGTGTTTCTGGTCTAATTGTCTGTAACAATTTTCATTTGTCAAAGGGATGACAGAAGCATGCTCTTCAATGACATTCATGACACTATACGATCCAATGCTAAAAACCACTAGCCATCATTTTCAAACAAATGGTGAGGTAGGATCCAATATCATTCACCGGCCACAAGGTGTTTGTGTTGGCAAGGCTGCACCTCATGTAGAATTGAAAATATGCGCAGATTCCTCTGGTGACATTGGGAGAATTTTAACTAGAGGACCGCATTTAATGCTAAGGTATTGTTGAGAAGTATGGTAGAGTTCAACAAAGAAAAAAAAAAGAAAAAGAGGAAAATTGATTATTCAGAATTTATTGAATTGGTAAATTTGATTACAACGATTATGTGGTACCCTTTATATACGAATCTTAACTAAACTAACTAATCATAACAAGATAACTGATTTCCTAACCAGCTTATAACTAACTCCAACAATATCTAACAAATCTCCAATTATATTTAACAGGTATTGGGATCAAGCTCTCACAATCCCATCAAATCATAGGAATGAAGTCTGGCTTGACACAGGTGACATTGGATCAATGGATTGTCATGGTAACTTGTGGCTCCTTGGACGCACTAATGGTCGAATCAAGAGTGGTGGGGAGAATATTTACCCTGAAGAGGTAGTTAATGTGTGCAACTACAAAGACTAATATCTTGAGTGGAGTAAGGCTACATGGACAGTAAAACACTTGGACAAGAGTTTTAGTGCTGATGAAAGAATATGATGTTTTATTGTGAAGTTTGATCCTTCAAAGGGAACACACAAGTATTTCAAAACATAATAATTGTTGGTGTCACACTAAATATTTCTACTAAGTGCATTTCGATTGGTGGTGAATTTGGCATAATTGCATTGTGTCGCCGTTATTTTGATAAAATCTACACTTTGAAGCTACCGTGATTCTTTCAAACTCACTTTCAATTCAAATGTATATTAAGCATGTTAAAGAGATCATCCTTTTTTTAAACTAGTACCTAGTTAAGTGCTTGTCCATTTTTGGTTTAAATTTTTAAGGAAGTATGAACATGTTATATGTTTGTAGGTTGAGGCAATTCTACTAGAACATCCGGGGATTGCAAGTGTTGTTATTGTGGGAATACCAGATGCTCGTTTCACAGAGATGGTAGCAGCAGTTATACAACCAAGAGAAAATTGGCTATGGTCAGAGCATTCTACTTCAAATGAAGAGTATCACTTATCTACAAAGAATCTCCAGCAATACTGTTTAGAAAATAATTTAAGCAGGTGTGTATCCAAAACTCATGTTTGTAACTAAGAGTAGTTAATTAACTTATTGTTTAACTAACATATAAAAAAGTCATAGTTGCTGCAAAAAAAAATTCTGTAAGTATTTCTTGATAAATTTATCCAAATGAACTATATTTGTTGTCCTTCAGGTTTAAGATACCAAAGATATTTATTGAATGGAGAAAGTCTTTTCCAATCACTACCACGGGAAAAATAAGAAGAGACCAAGTTCGAAAGGAAGTTATATTTGAGCTACAATCTTTGCATAGTAATCTTTGAAAATATGTATCAAGATCGTAGTGCCTCAATTGAGTACATTTTTTTTTTTACAAAATTGAATACATTTTTGTTGGACTAAAATTTTGTGGATGCATATAAATTTTTATGTATAAAGAAATGCAATAAATGAATAGTTGAGGTGCTTAAATTGGCGTACATAAAGCCAAAGAGATGGTTGAAGGCCACAAAAGGGGACAATCCAAAAATTACAACGAAACAACACCTATCAAAGACAACAAAAGGGTAAGAATTTGTCATCGACCTTGTCATGTTGTCCTATCTAAAAGTGTCATATAATTTAAAAAGTTTTATTTGGTAAAATTAAAAAATTATGCATAAACGGGTCCTTATATATTAAAATGAGTTTTCATTATTGAATGTAATAATTTTTTTATACTACTCTCATTTAGTGATGGAAGCTGTAGGCTGAACCACACAAGACCTTAATAAAATAGGTTAAGGTTTTTTATGAAGTCTCAAGGGGTTTAGCCTAGCCATTTTTAAAGGTAAAATATTTCGTATGTGAGCTTATTTAAAGGTTTGTCATCCAAAATGAGTTACAAGGCTTTTAAGAAGCGCCGCTGAAAAGAATTGTGGTTCACCATACTTCGAAAACTTTCCTCCATAATCCTTGGATTCTATGATTCTATACCAACTTAATTATGACTCCATGACATGTTGAATGATGGTTACTCTCCTAAAATTATGCATATTCTTTTTCAAAAATGCTGTGAAGGCTACTCTTTCAATAAACTTTTCGTCTTTAAATATAAATAATTTTGGATTTTAATAAATTTAGATTGACAAAAATTGATATATTTAATAAAAAAAATATAAAGTCAAATACATTAATTTTTATTGACTCAAAACTGCTTATATTTAAGGGTGAAGTATCTTATATCATCATCATCGGATCTTATTTAGGCATCTTGGGTATGATTATTTACTTGTTTGTTATTAGGCCTTTATAGTTAACCTTTAGGACCATGCCATAATAGAAACAAAGTTCTGTATGCCCTTTGGTAAGACTAATACAACACTATAAGATCTTTTAATTGAGAGAGGAATAAAGACAAACGAAAGAAAAAGAAGGGGAATATGAACTAATCTCGCTGAATGACAATTCAATGAGTAATAGTGCAATTCATCGCAATTCATATCCTAAAATTATGCATATTCTTTTTCAAAAAATGTTGTGATGGTTCATCTCGATTTTTGTTGTCAGTAGATTTGAAATGGTTTTTAAATTTGGTGATTCAAAATATAAGTATATCTTAATGAATTTATTTATTCAATGATTTTTTTTTTGAAATATATTTTAATTAATTATTACTATTTTATATTACAATAAACTCTTTATTTGATATAAACAAATTTGTATGAATGATTCTTTATAAAATATAATTATTTTTACTTACAAATTTATATTACATATTATTTTTGCCAATATTTTATGAATTGAATTGACGAAATAAATAAATATGTTAAATAATAAAAATAAATGAATAAAGTGAAAAAAAAAATGGTTGAATCACTGTTGAACCAGTTCAATCCATTCAATGTAATTCAATAAAATTATGATTCAAATGAAGTTGACAAATACAAAAAATTGGCTAATTTTCAGCTCATTTGATTAAACCAGTTAATATATTTTGATGATTAGAATATGGAGATGTTTTTTTTTTTTATTAACAAACGGTATTCATTCAAATCAATAGAAATTATATAAATCGAGAACAATACACTCCAAAGTTTCTAAAACAAAAAATTATGTGATTCGTTTAGGACCATTGAGACGGACGAAAACAATCTTGCATGGTGCGGTGGTCTATTCCTAGTGGCGTACCTGCAAACATTTGATGCTCGAGTCAGTGGAATTGGGAGAAATGGGAGATAATTAATAATATATATTTTGTTTTTGAAAAGCAAAATATTTTATATAAATATTCTTCAAATGGGGTGATAATGTGGCGATGACTATTTTGTCGTGGATAATCTGACGTACAAAACAGATAAGTGTCTTATAGCCAACTTTGAAAATAATTCAAGATTGAACCAATTTTGTGAGTGCAAGGATTGGGCAAGACTTAGTGTGTAAGTTTGGGGTCAAGTAGTGAAGTTTGGTTTGTTAGTTTTTAAAGAAATCAATATATGTGATCGATTCAAATAAATTCGACATTCAAAATTGTGTGAAGTCTCACGCATAATGAATTGAGCTAAGATCCAAATCAATTCGTTTGAGGTCTTAGTCTACTCACAATATCGAATTAATAACATAAAATCATATATAAATACAAATGCGACAAAATTAAAGTATCATATGAAATATTGTATTAAGTGTTGATACTTATTCTCTATATATAAGTTCAATTTAAAAATAAAAAAAAAAAAACAAACAAAATACTCTAATTTACAAATAAAATAAAGAAGAGACCAAAAATTCGTGAATAACGTTGTTGATAGTGAGAGTCGAATAGCAACTTATTTATATATTAAAATTTCCCAAAGTCTGCAAAGTTGGAATTGCGAAAGAGAAAGAGAAGTCAGCAGGTTGAAGAAGAAAGAATGCTGATCATGATGACTGCCATGATTACCGAACAAAATAATTGATTTCCTTAACTAGTGGGGACGGTGGGCGTGTTTGGGATTTTTAAAATGTGAATACTCTATAGTTTTACAATTAGATATCACAATCAACTGTCCTTAATTTATTTATTTTTTAATCTTAAACGGACTTGTATTTAAATTTAAAATTCCACGATTGTATAAATTAATTATAACATTATTTATCATATTTCTTTAAAAAAAATCACAATCAACGTTAAATCATTTAGTTAATAAAAAAAATATAATCATTTAATATTATAATATTTTTATATTTAATTATTTTTAATTTATTTTTCTTTAAATATAGTTACCAACAAAATTCAGGAAAATCAAAGAATTTAGAATTTTTAAATGATAGTTACTATTTTGGTCTTTGACTCGACACAACGATGTTATTTTGGTTTGTAATTCAACAAAAAAATTCACATTAGTTATTGACTCAGTCAACCATTCATCGTTTAAATATATGTTAATTATTTTGCTAGCTCTATTTGTTAAGTGATGACATATACGCGGTCGAGTGGTGTGTTACACTCTCTCCTACCTAGTTTTGATGAATAGGTAAGAGCCAAATAATTTTTCTCCTTTCTTTTTCCTTCAATTACATTTTCTCTCATTTCATCGAGACCACTTTGAGTGTAAGTTATTTCAAGAACTAAGTACTATTTTTTAGTATCATTGTGCTTATAGTCATAACTATACAACCCATTATGTCCATTCATATTTTACAAGAGCAAAAGTCATTTGACATAACACAAAACACATTAAATAATATGAAAGAACACAAATATTTCAATTCAAACACTTTATATGGGTTGATGAGTTGATGAAGCACTTCTAACACATGTATTAGATCAAATAAGAGAGAGTGAGATCCATCAAGGAAGAGATGTTGAGAGCAACCAAAATAAAATGGAGTATTTAAGGCTGAATTAAATATCAAACTTGATTTTATGCCTTCTAAAATAAATATGTTTATAACACTTGTAATTGGTGTATTTGTCAAGCAAAATATTGCATATGACTTAGTTTCAGAAGCCAGAATTTAAGTTTAGTAGTTTGGCTACTTTTTAATGTGGGTAGTTCGTAATATATTTAGGGTTTGTCAGTTGACTAATGACTTTAACTTAATATTTTTGATGTTCTTTCAAGTGAAATGAATTGTTTGGATTAAAGTATTTTGTGTTTTTTCATATTATTAATGTGTTTTGTGTTATTTTAAGTGGCTATAATCGTTGTAAAATATGAATGCTCATTGTTGGTTGTAAAATTACGAATATAATATAATTTTATTTATTTATTTAAAGCTTCATTTTTTAGAATTTAATGTCAATTTGATATTTGTCTATTAATCATACTCACATAGGGGAGTAAATAACACATCATTCAACGATATAAATGTGCACGTCACCCACTTAACATTACTAACAGAAAATGTAACATCCCGTTTTTTCGAGACATTAACTAATGAAATTATAAATGTAAAAATACAAATTCATCTTTATTTATTTATTATTATCTTAAATACTCATTTACCTTAAAATCAAATAATAATATTTTTAATTATGTTTTAAAAAATAATGAATCAAAGTATTTTCAATTACTAAAAATAAATTTAATATATTAAACAAAAGAAATTTCTAGAGCCAAAACTCTTGACGTTCTACTACCCAAACATAAATCCTAGTTGGTCATAAACTTTTGACTTGTGGAAAACTCACCCAACAAGTCTAACATTGGCACAAAAGTATCTCGAAGCTCTAACTACATGCTACAACTATATGTGACGTCTTGTCAAATGTAAGGGTCATTTTCAAATAACAAACACAGAACAATATGCATGCATATATAGTTGTTATAACAAAAATATAAATAATTCATATACTTCATTTAACAATTAAAAATCACAACGCACAAAAGATACAAATCAACCAATATGCACAATTTATTTGTTAGATTATATGTCAATGCATGATTCTGTAATATCACATCCCTGCAAGAGCTTTGTGAGTCCTTCCAAGCAACCCACTAACTCAAAATCCTCGCAAGGATATGTGAGCTCCAACTAATTATGGACGTACCACAGCTTTGGGCTCCAACCAATTATGGACGCACCACACAACTATGAATGTATGAATGTAGACACTTTTGTTAGTAACAATATAGTTCACTCAACCAGAGCGTCCAAAATCATTCAACCTTATCCTAAACCACCTTAGTTTAGACATAAAGTAATCACCTTGAATAATTGCAACATGTCAAACACAATCATTATAACAATATATCATATAACATTCATTTTCCATAATTTGAACATGTCAAACACAACCATTATTAATATTTATTTTAAAGATAACACACAAACAAAACCAATACACAACATCACAATACATTTATATCACATATAATTCATGTGAGACATCAGATAGAGTGATGCCCTTACTAATATGAGTGCCATTATTAAAATTCTCATGCAACGATATTTGCTCCTAATGTGCTATACCTTCACAAATTAATTTACTTCTCACTTAGTGTCAAAACTTTTTAGTTTTATTTTTTTTATAGATTGATGTACAAAATATATTACTAGTGTGACCGTTATTACAGTAATAATGAGATAGTAGAGTTTCTGATTATATATATATATATATATATATATATATGATATTAAGAACTTTCATTTCCTCTGATGTGTAACAATTGATCCTCCCGTCTAACTCATTCACTAATTCTAAACATCATAACACAAATATAATATCATTCCCTTTCTTGTGTAACAATTGATCATACCGTAACCCATTTATTTACTTTATCTAAGCATCATAACACAAACATAGTACCTATATTCTTGATAGTTTATTAAGATAAAAAATAAAGATATAATGAGAGAGACATATTCATCTATCAATTTTATTTTATTTTTTAAAATATCAATAAGGGGTTTTGTTCTACTACCAATAAAAATGGTTATATAAAGTTAATGTGATTGTAAATAATTCTTACTTAAGGGGATAAATCACTAACTCCTTTAGTTCTTGAATTTATTCATTTTTCTCTCCTAAACTTTTTCTCTCTCTATACCGCATAGCGTTTGTGAGGCGTCAACTTTGTTTTTTTTTTCTCTCTACTAGTAGAAGTGGGGAACATGATATTTCAACCTAACCCCCACTAAGACCTTAATTATTCACTCGTTAGTTTAATATAATTTTTGTTTTTAACGTTTCTTGATTTATGCTTTTATTATTATCATTATTATCAAAAATTAAAATAACACAATATAATAGTAACTATCACCAATAATTTATAGAATGATAATCTATACTCATATTAAGGTAAAATATAAAAATAAATAAAATGTTACATTATGCCTACCTTAAATAGTTTCGTCCTCGAAACTGACCCATTTAACATGACTAATAGAAAAGTTAACGTCAACAACTAAAGCAATGGAGGTTTGGTTGAGTCAATGACTGATCTAGTTTTTTTTTTCCAGTTAGATGTAAGTCATGAGCTTCCCTGATCAAGTTTTTGATTTAAGTCCCAAACATACAGTACATATGAAATATTTGCTTTATCTAATGTTTTGAATTGAGAAATATTTCAGGCAAACATGAAGACACCATACACATGGAACAATAGCTTGCAACTCAAGGAATCAACCAAAGTTGGAGGATGCACTTGAGAAAGATGCAAAAATGTATAGTGGTATTAGGTGTCAAAGTATCAAGTTGAGTAGACTAATCACTAGGGTCTCACACTTAAGTCCTTGCCAATGAACATTTACCATTCATTCAAGTTTTATCAAACTCAACTCTGAAGGAATCGATTGCATGGTTCATCAATCGACTGGCACGTAGACTCTGTTAAAAATAGCTGAGGTCTGAAACAGGCTCACTCGATTGTCAACTCGATTGAACAATTGATTGACGCTATTTTTCGAGTTACAGAAAGGACCCAGTTTTATGCCAACTCGATTGTCCACTCGATTGTCAACTTGATTGATTGAAGTGTCTGAGTCACTTTGATCACAACACTTGATTGACGAATCGATTGATGCTATTTCTCGAGTTACAGAGAGCACCCAGTTTTGGCCAACTCGATTGCTCACTCGATTTAAAGAAAATCATAGCATCAGGTCTGATTTAGAAATTAAATGAATCGATTGTCCAATCAAGTGAAGCTTATATAATTCAAGTTTCCAGAAACACAAGACATACGACACTCGATGCAGCAATCGATTAAACCTTTATAAAATTGATTAGGCAATCGACTGTTCTGATGTTTTCCTTGAATATATATAAGATGTTTCAATCATTTTTAAACATAACTCTTGCACAAAACTTTTCATACTTTTCAGAATCTTTTGCTCTCAATTTTGCACACCTCTGAAAAACACTTTGAAAGAAAAGTTTCTCAACACACAAAAATATCCATTGGCAAATCAATTCTTTGTGTGATGCTAGAGTGATTGAATACACATCTTGATACTTCTCTATTTTCATGTAAAAGACAATTCTTTGTATTTGAAGGTGTAGAAAATCCAGTTTGGAAACTGGTGGCTATCCTTGTTGGTGTGATATCATCAAGAGGAAGTTTACTGTGATCTTGTGTGAGTTTGGGGATAAACTCCAAGGATCAAGTGGTGACAAGATAGGAGTGAAGTGAGTTAGATTGATAGGTCGTGTAGAAGACTGGAAAATCTGTAAAAGTACTCGAATTCATTCTATAGCAAAAAGGCTGAAATCATATTGTGATTTCGGGACTGGATGTAGGCCGTTAGATCAACGGCTGAACTAGGATAAATCTCGGTGCAATCTTTCTTATCCCTTCTCTTTAATTTTCAATATTGTATACCTGCTTATTCTTGTATGCTTCTTGATAATTTTGTATGTGATTTTAATTTTCGTTGTGTATGATCTGTATGAATGTTGCATTAGTAATATAAGAATTATGTCGACCTAGTTGGATTTGATCTTAATTCTCTCATTATTAATCAAAAGAAGTCATAGTTTTCCAACATTAGAGACTAAAATGACAACACTATATTGAGTTAAAGAACAAAATGGTAGTTGATAATTTTTAAAATATTACAGACTACTAATAGATAGAGTGCAAATGCGTATAGTCATTAAAACTGTAACACCATAGGTGACTACACTTCTCAAAAGTGCAAATTCATGGTTTTTATGATTGAAACAATAATTTGATCGATGAAAATACAAGAAAATGAATATACTACCTCCATACCTTTATATAAGATTTTTTTTCTCTCAAATATAAGAAATAAATTACATATTTCAACGTGTATTTATAGCTTAAGTCTTTTTTATACCCTTTTATTTTTACTAGAAATGCATTTAATGTTTATATTAGTATGTGTGAAAATATTTAATGTCAATATTACTTTAGGAAAAAAAAAATCAAAACTAACACATTAAATGAACTTATTTATTTTTGAGTTTTTTTAACCCTATAATTTTTAGGAGAAATATGTCATAGTAATCTAAATTTAGTCAGAAAATAAATAAAATATGATAAAAAATTGTTTCAGCTAAGATTAAAATTAAAATTCTCTCAAATGATTTGTTTTTAAACGAAGCAATATAAAATATCATTCAAAATTCAATTCGATAAACAATACTTCATTAA
>JBBPBT010000659.1:2489316-2543877 GCA_037974875.1 Cicer bijugum | reverse complement strand
TATAAAAAAAATATTAACAAAAATCTTTAAAATCAACATTTAAAGTGACTTTTAATCAAATTTAAACCACTTGTCAAAGACATATTTAGGGAAAATGACGATAATGGAGAAATAAATATTATTTATAGGAAATTCCTTCACCAAGTATCACTTTTGTTTTTTCTCTTATAAGAATATAACATAAATTGATGGAATCTGATTCCATTAAGATAAAGATGGACAAATTATTAATTATAACGTTAATAAATAGCTACATCCAAACAAAGTAGAGTACATGACAACTCTTACTTTCACTTTTATATCAATGAATTATAATCACTAATTTATAAATAAAAAAATATTTGTGATAGAAGTTCAATTAAAATATTGTGATTCTTTTTAGTGAATAACCTAATATAGACCTTCATTCGTAAGAAACATAGTTTGATATTTATTTTTGAATTATATTTTCAATCCTGATATTAAATATATTTTTAAATTAATTCCCATATCAATTTGAGTTTAGTAAATGTACACTAATAACATGTAACAGTTAAAGCTTGTTTACACCATTAATATAGTTGTATAATTCTTAAACTATACTTGCTTATTTTCCTAAAAAAAAACTAGATATTTATTTTAAAATAAATTGAAATATTTTTTTAATTACAATCACCAAAATTTTAAAGTATATAATATTTCAAAGTCAATGGATTTTAAATATTTTTGTTTTTATTGGAGGATGTTTTTTTTGTTTTACTTTCTCTCTCTCCCGCTCTAACCGAAAATCTGTGTTGCTTGCATCTTACTACCCTTTTTTTCATTTAATCCTCATTTACTGCTAAAACCCTAAAACACACACCCATCACCGCTTCACAATTATTCCTCACACTACTCCAACTTCTATTCTATTCCTTATTCTCACCGTTTATTTATAGGTCTTGATTCCGTTTTTCGAGTTTTGAATTTCTCATTCATTGAACCTTCAATCTGCATTGGAGCTTCAATCCTGACTAACACCGGAACTTGATTTTCGATTTTCTACTTCGAATTTCTGTTCCAGTGATCAATTTTAGTTCAGAAAACAGGTAAAAGAGTTTTTTTTTTCATTGAATTGTTTTATAAGTTAAAAAACAGTGAAAATGCCATGATGCGAGTAAAGTTTGTATTTTTAGTATTTTGGGTCAAACCCCTTTTGTTTAATTTGAATCATGTATGTGATATTATTCATAAACAACTATTGTAGTTTTTTTTTTTTATTGTGCATCTTTTTTGTTTGTTTGGGTTCTGTTTGTTAAAGTTAACCATTTCTCATGTGTTTTTTTTTTTACTTTGACAGTGTGCTAGGTTTGGATTGTTTTAAATGGGTAAAAACATCTGATTCTTGTTTAGGGAGATTGAAATGGTGAAGGAGAGCTTTGGTGTTATGAATGGTGTTGATAGGGTTTGTGAGAATGGTGTTAAGGAGGACAATGAGAGTCTTGGCGATCATATACTCGAGGAAATGGAGTCTTTTTTCCTTGACATAGATGAGCGGTTGATCATCTCTAGGATGGTGAATGATTCTGTTATAAAGGGTATGGTTAATGCTGTTGAGGAACAGGCAGCTGAGAGAATTGCTCAGAAAGAATCGGAGTTGGTTGGGTTGAAGAAAATGCTACGTAGTTTTTGTGTTGGTTCGGATGAAACTAAAATGCTTTGGTCTTCAGTGCGGTGTAATGAACCTTGTGAAGCCACCACACACCATTGTTTAGATAGTGTTATTGAGCCAGATATGATTGTGAAGCCTTTAGATAATCTTAAATTTGAGGTACATGAGCAGTTAAATCTTCTCAAGAAAGAAATAAATAAAATTAGAGGACCTAGTTCCATCAGAAGATATAGTTCGGGTTCTGATTTGGTGGGTTTAGGTGGTATTTTGCAGGAGAATGTGCCGGAGAGATGGATTTACGTCGATAAAGCTTTTGAAAGTCTGAAAGATATTATAGACTCTTTCTGCAGAAGGGTAGAAATTATGGATCTGTTATCAAAGGCAACACTTTCTGAGTGGCTGGAGGAGCAGGAGTTTCAGTTGGAAATTGAGCGGATGGTAATCCACAATTGTGTCTGGAGTTTGCAGCAGGAGTTTGAACACCAACTAAGAGACATTTGTGAATCTGAAAGTAGAAATAGTTTTGACCAATATAAAGAGATTTCAAGTTTGCGTCAGGATTTGGATTCAATTTTTAGAACACTATCTGTTTTTGAAACTGGAACGCTTATTTCTCATGGATCCTTGGAGAATACCGAGGATTGGTGTCATAATAAGAGGGCAGACCATTTCCACTTGAAGCTTTCAACCGATCATTTATCGCCTTCAGTTTTGGAAGAAAACGGAAAGCACGAGGATTCAAAGATTACCAAGCCTGATAGTAATTTGGATTCTGCCTCACTAAAGGACATGTCTAAAGATGATTTGATTACATATATAACTAAAATGAGAAGAAACCATGATTCACAAGTGCAAGAGAAGACTGAAGAAAACTTTTGTCTTAGGCGGGAACTGTTGAATTTGAAAGAAAGAGGTTCTTCCTTTTCATTGAAAAAGGACAAGGATTTTGATTTGCTGAAGAAAAAAATCCCCGACGTTGTTTCAAAATTGAACGAAATCCTTGATGGAAATGAGAAATTGCGTCAATTCAGTGAAAACATTGAATCTCTCAGCAGTTTAAATGAGAGCTTGGATTTCTTGCAATCTGAGAATCATCAACTGAAGGATACACTAACCGATAACAAGACGGAACTGAAGAGCCTATCTTCTCAGCTTTCTGTTGCTACTGAGAAATTGTCACAACAACAACTAACTGAGGAAAATCTGTTACGAACTGTTCAAAAGCTTGAGGATAATATTGGGGATGCACATGCTGAAGTTTCAGTTATTCATGATGTATATAAATGTCTCTTTGAAGATATGGCTAGTGAATGTAGATTCATTACTGAAGACTTGCATCTCAAGTATGGTTTCATGCAAGAAATATACGATATAATATTGAAAGAAACTATCGACAGTGCTCAAGCTTCCAATGGGTTGGAAATAGAAGAAGCAAATGTCGAGTCAATTATGATGCAAGGGCTACTGGATATTAATCAAATTATATTTAAAGAAGCTTTGGTAGATGCGGATGAAGCACTAAAATTCAAAGCTGCTGAGAACGATAAACTAAAATGTGAAATACTTAAATTGAAATCAATAGTGGAAGAAAAGGAGAATATAATACAAGCGGCAACAGATGCTTTGGAACAAGAAAAGTGTAAGATGGAATCTGCCTCGGAACTGCTCGACAGTTTAAGAACTAAGACAGATCATCAACATAAATGGATTGTGGAGAACAGTAAAGAGTTGGATGTTACTAAGGGTAACCTTGTTGCAGCAGCAAAGGAAATTGAACAATACAAGGAGCAAATGCATAAGTTACATCAAAATCTTGAACAAAGAATGAATGAGCTTAGAGAAATCGATGAAGAAAGAAGAGAACTTTGTGCTGTTACAAAAAAGCAACAAGCTGCATTGAAATGTATTGAGGCAAAAGAAAGGGAAACAAGGAAACAAATGGAATCAACCATTAATCTTGTCCATAGATTATTGAGAATGGTTAATGATGTGGAAGCTAGTGTAAATGAAGATATTTCAAGAAATTGTTTGAGGTATGCAATAGTTGTGCCAAGTTCCTTTGTTATGTTCCTGGACCAAAGAATTTGGCCAGAAAGGGGATTATTCACCCCTGAATTTTATTGATAGAAAGAAAAAGTTACACATGGAAATACTATCTTCCCTCCACTGGAAACATTTCCAGTCAACAAGTACGAAAATGTGAAAAGTCCCCTAAGGCTATTCCCTTCCCTTTATTTAATAGGAGGACAACCTATTAAAACTAACTGAAAATAACCTATATCCTAAAAAGGCTCCTAACTGACAGTAACCTACATCCTAAAAAGGCTCCTAACTAGCATATTGACTACAACTTAAAACTAATTACAATTAATTCTTTTTAATAGGATTCCCCCCTTTCTCCTAACATAGACTTTTAGCTACTTATCCATAGAAACACGCTCCTCAGGAACAGCCAAAGGTCTAACATCCTTCTTTTCTAATTTAATGTCTCATGAGTTTATGATAAACTGCTGTCTGTTTCTATGATTTCTTTTCTGTTTTTAAGCCATTTTATATCGTCTTCCATCAATAATAAAGTGTTTAAGCTTAGTTAAACCAGCAACCACATAAGGTGTGCAGATTACATCACCTTTGGATTGGATTATTCTGAATGTGACATGCTTCTAATTTTTTGGAGGGACAATTGGGGAATCAAGCGAGTGGCTTTTTTTTTAAAAATCTTTTGTCCTCTCCAATATTTAAACCAAATATGAATCTATTAGCATTTGCTGCGTATTTTATTTATCCATTCTTGTGACAAATGCCTTCAGATTGTTCTGCCAGCTGAGGTATACTGTACAAAAGATAAATAGTTGTAATGTAAGCAACCTTCAATTTGGTCCTGTTAAGTAACAGCCTAAATTTTGTGGAGAGAAACCAATTTACTTCAATTTCAAATCCTTATATGGAGCAAACAGTCTTAAATCAGATTTTTTTTATTTGAAACTCAATTTTGAATTCTTGTCATGATTATGCCCAGAACCAAGTCATATAAGAATCATATTTTCAGGCTTGAAAGCATGAGTTCTGAATTCAGTTTCCTCAAGAACAAAGCCAGTACACTTAAAACCACGGGATTGGTGTACAAGCAACGGTTTGAAACAAAATGTTCTGATCTCGCAAAGGCTGAAGCAGAGGTATGTAACTAGAAACATCACATAATTTTTATTTATTTATTATTTTTTTTTTCCGCATTTGCTATGCTATTGGAAGTATACATTATATAATTCTCAATCTCGTGGAGAGGCTGCACAACCCTTGTGCTCACGTGGCCAGAGATTTAATCTCATGGTTGGTTCAAATGGGTCGAATTGTGAGGATACACCATAGTTCCACAAAAATAGTTTGTGGAAGAAAAAAAAGATTTCGAGTCAATGACCTCTGTATCAGCATATCAGTTCTATGCTGTAAAATTTTGGTTAACCATGATACATGGTTTAATACCCAACCAGTGTTATCAAATATCAGCGGGGGCAGATTGTGGTGCAAATTTTTTTAACCACCATGACTCCTCGGAAAGATATACGTTGCACTTGACCATTATTCACCCAATAATAAAGTCTAGTTATTGACCGTATTTATGTTCGATTTATCTGGAGTTTCAGGTTGATCTTTTAGGGGACGAGGTAGATACTCTTCTTAAACTCCTTGGAAAGATATACGTTGCACTTGACCATTATTCACCCATATTGCAGCATTACCCCGGGGTGAGAAATCTTTCCCTTTCTTCATATCTTTTTAATGTTTGTATATAATTGAGATGTGTATAGTGCCAAAAGTTGTGATATTACCATAGAGTCTATTTTTATTATTATTGCTGTTTAATATTATACAATTGTAACATTTTTGTGATTATTAATAGAAATAGAGAATGTCTTCACAAGCCAAAAAGACCCAAAATGTGCACATATTTAATATGAACTTTAGCTGTTTTTAAAAATAGATGGATATTGGGAATGGAAAATGGAATTGGATTACAATTATGTGTATCATGAGTGTCTGTTACGTGATAATTAAATTAAAGAGGTGATGACATGCGGCGGAGCAAAACACAGATTTTTATTTGTAATTAGATAATTAGTCGTCTTTCATGAGGGTTAAGAGATGATTTTACTTTCATGAATAACATATTGTGAACTGCTTTATCTCTACGAGTCAATAAAAAATTGTTTCGATAATTAGCCATTGATTTTGCAGATTATCGAGGTTCTGGAGCTTGTAAGAAGAGAACTGAGTGGAGACTCAAGAAAACATATTTAACCGAATGTTCTGGCCAGGTAAAGTGACAGACACCCTTTTGGTGCAGTTTATACCATTCCATGCTCAGGATTCGTAAAACCTAAGTATTGATAAGGAAATCATGTTAAGAATTCTGGTAGTTTCATTTTTCTTTTGGGTTCTCATAACCATGTCATGGCAGCAGCTTTACATTACTAGGATATCCTTTTTGGGTTCTCTTTTTGATAAGCTCTGTTTGGATTGACTTATTTGAGCTTATCTACTAATAGAAGTATTTGTAAGACTGTTTGAGAGAGTTTATTGAAACAATTTATGACATGTCAATAACTTATGCTATTTGTCCTTAATTAAAGTGTTTATTCTTTTTAGTCTTTGTTGTTGTATGTTAAATTGCCTTATCGTACTGAAACGTGGTACGTGTATTGTAATGGACACAGGTGACAAGTTGTACAGCTATTCACGAGTTACATGCAGCTGGTAATGTGTTGCTGCTGATAATATTGTTTCACTAAAACATCAATTTTGAGGAAAACAGCAAAAGAAAAGAATCAAGAGCTTATGCAGTTGCTAATGCACCTTTCTTTTTGCCATACACGAATATACTTACTAGGAGACATGCCTTGTTTGTTTAGCTCTAGTATACAAAAAATTTGCTCTCTCTCTCTTTGTAATGCAGTTTGTTTTTTTATACTACCAATAGCATCTGTATATGTTATTTTTGTGGATTGAGTTTTTCAAATGGCTTATCTATAGTTTTCTGATTTTGTCTCAAGTGTATGATATTCTTTTGCACTCACTGGGTTTGTATTTAGAATGTTACCATAATTGTGTTCTGTAATGTGCAAAGTGATTGATGCACCACACAACAAAATTGAGAGTAATCTGTGTTCCATGCCAGGATGTGTGTGTGGTTGATTAATCAATCAATATCTTGGTAGAGTGATTAATTATTGAAATTGGATAAACTTGTCTAATTAACACCCACAACTTTATGAGTTGAACCCAACTTAGTTCAATTAGTATTTATGATTAAATTAAACCCTTATTTCCTATTGTGCCTTCAATTAAATAACAATAATAATAATAATAATAATAATAATAATAATAATAATAATATTAATGGACTCCACATTGCCACCGGCATGTTGATGACCTAACTAGCATAATGTCAATACCATGAACAACCAAACCGTGTCAATTCTCAAATTGTTGGCTTTTGACCATAGGTTTCGACTTTTTCTAATGTGAAAATAAGAGCACTTTATATAATTGTAACAATAATTCAATATTCTCTTTAAAAAATGCAAAATGAAAAACCCGTCTCCACAATTAAAAAAACCATCATCTTGTAATAAGAGCCAGAAATGCATTCATTATATGAAGAAATTTAAAAACTGAAAATGAGCATTTGTACATTGAACCAATCCAACTACAGGTTAACGACAACTTCCAGCCTGGTTACTAATTTGTTTTCTTCCATGATATAAGTACATAACAAGAATATATGATAACATAAAAATGCTCAAAATAAACAATATTAATAAACAATATTAATAATAAATAATAATAAATAATAATATTGAACTAAATCTTTGATTGAACTTTTGTTTTGAGTGTTTGGGTGGTGGCACTGTCCCAATCCCAAGTATGTAGCAAAAATACAAGGATCATTGAGGGGGTACATTTAAGTACGGAATAGCATGAGACAAGGTGCGCAGTAAGTACATGTTTTTTGTTTTATTATTAATAATAGAGATTCAATTGAAAATGCATGCAGGGTTAGTTTTGGAATACAAATACAATAATTACACTACTTAACAATGCCATGTGAATGTAAGCGTTGGTCCACATACAAGTGAGAATTAAGAGTGTGTATAGTTTCGTGATTATACCTTAGAAATACTCTTTTTGGAAGGTCTACTTAATATAGTTACTTTATTATCTCTTTTTCATTAATTCAATGAGGATTAGTAATAATGCTATAAAGATTGGTAGCAATACCCTTTTTAACGCATTGTAACAAAGGGTGTGTCTGGTTCACATTTCTTTTTCTCACACTGTAGAGTATGATACATGTGAATTTTATTTTATCTTAGCAAAAAAAAAAAAAAGACAAAGCCATGTGACCCACCCCACTAATAATGGAACAACCCCATCCATCTCTGCCTCCTCCTCTTGCATCCATATCTATTAATTAATTTTTTAAAAAACAACTACTTAATCATCAAAGCTTATAGACACAGGAGATAATGACAACTGGCATAAATTAATTAAGTTGTAAACATTAATTAATGCGGTCCTATAAGCGTTTTAGGGATATGTATGTGTAACATATAATGAAATAGCATTATTATATTTAATTATAAGACTGTTATTATTATTTTGTCAAAAATAGGACATTTTTTTTATTATATATATAAAAATTGTCATGATAAATGGATTATGTTAAATATAAAATTTCCAAATTTTAGCAATAAATTTCTTTAGATAAAAGTATTTTTTGGACTAAACAAATTCAAACATTTTATATAGTTGTTTTTAAAGCTAAATTCGTACTGTAGTGCTCACCCTGTTTCCAAACCTGTTTACAAATATCAAATCAAGATAATTTTGCAACTGTTAACAATTACTCTATAACAGTTAAATTAAAAGGAGAAAAAAAAATAAAGAACAAATTTAATAGTGTCAGAATCTTGACTTGTTGTAAAAGATACAAAACCAAGCAAAGATGAAATGAAACGAAAACTTTTGTTATCTGTTTCCAACCACAACCCATGTTGTCATTTCCTTCTTTCTTTATTCATCAAATACCCCATTCTTGGTGACATCTCTGATTTTCTTGCTATTTTCTATTCACCCCTTATCACAAATTTAGCTAACTTGTTGCCTTTTTTTTGTTAATCAATCACAAACTGCATTGCCATTTGTTCTACTTCAGATCTGTGAAAATTGTCTCTTGTTAAAGATTCATTGACTTGAGCAAAAATTGGAAGTGGGTAAGGTTTTTTTTTTCCAACTATTTTTTGTGTTCTGCGGTGTTGAAAATTAACTTTCACATGACCCGGATGATTTTTTTTACCTAGTTTGCTATAAAGGTTTCAACTTTCTTGAACCCTTTTCTTTTGGGCTATTGAATTTGATTATCTTGTGTAAAGATATTGGGAAACCATGTTATTTATGTGATTGGGACTGTGTTTGCTTTCTGGGTCTATGTTGGAGCATTTTTGCAAATTTTGTATCTTTTGTTAAAATTTGAATTTAAAGGTGTTGTTGGGAGGAAGAATCATGATGGGGAAGCTCATTGGGGAGAGACTATTGATGGTGATGATTTTGGTTATAGTGATTATTATTGTAGAGGCTCAACCAAAATCATTTCTTATAAATTGTGGTTCAAATTCTTCTGTGAATGTTGATGGTAGGAAATGGATTGGCGATATGGCTCCTAATAACAATGTAACTCTAGATTCTCCTGGTGCTGTTGTTTCCAATGCTACATTTAGTGGAAATTCAATCTATGAGCCACTTTATAGAACAGCCAGAATTTTCACAGCTTCTTTGAATTACACAATCAAAGGAGTTCAAGGAAACTATTTTTTTAGGTTCTATTTTTGCCCCTTTGAGACTGTTGACTACAATGTGAATGAGTCTTCTTTTGGTGTTGTTGTCAATGGTGTGAAACTATTGTCGGAGTTTAACGTTGCTGGTAAGATATCTCACAAGAATGTGAACTTGGAGATTTCTGGAAAGAATTCGAGTTCGTTCTTCTTGATTAAAGAGTATATTTTGGATGTCGATGATGGTATGCTTGTGATTGAGTTCATTCCAAGTAGAAACTCGTTTGGATTCATTAATGCCATTGAGATTTTTCCGGTTGTTGGCGAGCTTTTCGCAGGCTCGATCAGTAAAGTTGGTGGTGGAAACTTGAATTTGACTGGACATGGGATGGAGACTATGTATAGGTTAAATGTTGGTGGTCCTGAGATTCAATCGAATCAGGATCCGGATCTTCGAAGAATTTGGGAAATGGATTCTAGCTATATGATCACAGAAAATGCCGGATCAGGAATGAAGAACAGCTCTAATATCACATATGCTTCTGCGAATGATACTTTGGTAGCTCCTCTCCTTGTGTATGAAACTGCAAGGGCAATGTCCAACACTGAAGTCTTGGACAAAAGATTTAACATGTCATGGAAATTCGAAGTAGATCCTGATTTCGATTACGTGGTCCGGTTACATTTCTGTGAGCTGATGTATGATAAGTCAAACGAGAGAATATTCAGGATCTATATAAACAACAGGACGGCTGTGGATAATCTCGATGTTTTTGTTCGAGCAGGAGGGAAGAATAAAGCGTATCACCAGGATCATTATGATTCCGTGTCGTCGAGGATGGACATGCTTTGGGTTCAACTTGGTCCTGAGACTGCTGCTGGTGCTGCGGGAACTGATGCTATCTTGAATGGTCTAGAGATTTTTAAGCTTAGTCGAAATGGGAATCTCGCCCATGTGGAGAGATACGATACAGATGGCAATTCAGGAAGCAAATCAAATGCAAGAGTTGTTTGGATTGGAGTTGGAGCAGGTGTAGCTTCTGTAGCTATAATTGCATGTATTGGTGTCTTTATTTTCTGTTTCTGTAAAAGGAGAAAAGAATCAAGTGATACCAAAAACAACTCTCCGGGTTGGCGGCCGATATTCCTGTATGGGGCTGCTGTAAACAGCACTGTGGGAGGTGCCAAGGGATCAGCTGGAACTCAAAAGTTATATGGATCTGTGGCTTCAACCAGAGCTGGTAAGCGGTTTACATTGGCAGAAATTAATGCTGCAACAAATAGTTTCGACGAGAGTCTGATCATCGGAGTTGGAGGCTTTGGTAAGGTGTATAAAGGAGAGGTTGATGATGGTGTCCCTGCTGCAATTAAGCGCGCCAACCCGCAGTCTGAACAAGGTCTGGTTGAATTTGAGACAGAAATCGAGATGCTCTCGAAACTTAGACACAGGCATCTAGTGTCCTTGATTGGTTTCTGTGAAGAGAAAAATGAAATGATTTTGGTTTATGAGTACATGGCAAATGGAACCTTAAGAAGCCATTTATTTGGAAGTGATCTCCCTCCATTAACATGGAAGCAGCGTCTCGAAGCATGCATTGGTGCTGCAAGGGGACTTCACTACCTTCACACAGGAGCCGACCGTGGAATAATTCACAGGGATGTCAAGACAACAAATATACTGTTAGATGAGAATTTTGTAGCGAAAATGGCTGATTTTGGTTTGTCGAAAGACGGTCCTGCTTTTGAACATACTCATGTTAGCACTGCTGTGAAAGGAAGTTTCGGCTATCTCGACCCTGAGTATTTCAGAAGACAACAGTTAACTGAGAAATCAGATGTTTACTCTTTTGGAGTTGTGCTGTTTGAAGTTGTTTGTGCTAGAGCTGTGATAAACCCTACATTGCCTAAAGATCAAATCAATCTTGCAGAATGGGCAATGAGTTGGCAAAGACAAAGATCACTTGACAAAATCATTGATCCACTTCTTCTAGGAAACAATTGTCCAGAATCGTTGTCGAAGTTTGCAGAGATAGCTGAAAAATGTCTTGCCGATGATGGAAAGAGTCGTCCGACCATGGGGGAGGTGTTATGGCACTTGGAGTATGTGTTGCAGCTACATGAAGCTTGGCTCAACATGGACAATAACACAAAAGTTGTGCAAGAGAATTCAAATCAAGATGAAGAAGAGGTTGATTTGGATCTCAAAAATGCAACTGATTGAGTAAGTTCACAGCATTTAGGAATCAAAGAAATGAATGCTGCAATTTGATTTCAGTGATTTCTGAAGGCTAGTAGTCACTAGTGAGAGTGAGATCATTGAAGAACCATGCATGACCTTATATTTATATAGCTAATTAATATCCTCTACCGATTCTTTCTATTTGTTTTATTGAATTCAAGTTGTTTATTATTACTGTTTTTTAGCATCTGATTCTTGTATACACCATGGTAATATGATTTTCAAAACTTTTTATCACAAAAGAAAAAGTGTCAATATTTGTGATATGCAATGCTTTTACATTGAGTTGCAACTGATTGTATTATTATTACTGGAATCTTTCTTCTCAAAAGTTTATATTAATCTTGTAAAAACAAAAGTTGATATTAATAGCCTCATCAGCTACTTCTGTAAAGTATGTATTTCCAGTTGCTTTTGCCTTTTAATGTTGATGAATAATTCTAGTGGCTCAAAGTAAAAATGTTTTGAATAAGTTTAAAACTTGACAAGTTTTTTACAGCCAAGGATTTCTGGATTAAACTTACTTTGAACATCAAATTTCAACATCTAATTACTTTGATTCAAATGGATTTATTTTGTAAGAAAAATGACATTTTTGAAGTGACAGTAGTTGATTTCAAACACTTCCATTTAGTTATGTCTGTTTGGGCACCAAGAAAAATAATTACTACTTTGCCAAATTTTGATACTAGTTAACCCCAATAACTATTTATTTTATTTATATAAATAAGCATTACATTATTTTGGGAGCCATATAGACCTTTCATGAAAGAAAATCTGAATTTTGATTGTATGAGTAGGGTGGAATTTCTTCAGGGTTAAAATTGAAAGTATGGTGCTATTATATAACCATCGCTGTAATATCATTTTAAAACAAAATTGATTTTTATCATAATAAAATATCTAATGATTAATATCTAAATTATTGAATGTGAAAATAATATTTTTTTATTGATAACAAATGAATCTAAGAAATTTAAATTATTTGTAAATTTTTATAAAAATCACTTTAAAAAATATAAAATTATTTTTTTAAAATCTCAAACAAACGGAAGATGCCCACCAAGACTACTACAGCAGTCAAATGGGCCAATCTATCCGGCCCAATGCTCTAAGATAATCCTCACCTGTTTTCACGCATAAGCAACCAATCTTGCAAAGCTAAAAACATGTTGAAAATAGTTCACATTTTTATATAGAAATATATTAACATATATTTTTTAAAAGTATTTTATATATTAACATGAAGTAGATTTAACTAATTAATATTTTATTTTGTACAAAATTTGTTAATTAACTAATTAATCTTATATATAAACAAAAAAAAGTAGAAGTTAAAAAAAAAAGTTTTAACCACTGTAGGAACAGTGAAGAGAAGTAATCAAGTCCTTCATTTCACAAACAAAACCCTACCTCTCTCTCTGAGGAAACGAGTTTCAGATTCTGAGACGCTATTTTTTCTTCACCAGATTCGAAACCAACCTCTCTCCGCCGCAAAAATGCCTCCAAAATCTGCCAAATCCAAGGAAGCTCCAGCTGAACGACCCATCCTTGGTCGATTCTCTTCTCACCTCAAGATTGGCATTGTATGCTTTCCTCTCTCTTCAATCGCATTATTTTTCATACTATTCTCAACACCCCTTTTTATCAACTTCATTTCATGCTTTATTCCTTCACTCTATATCATACTCTACATACTCATTTTATTGCACTTTTACTGAACTATAACCATTTGAGATTTTGTTGCTTTGTATTTGCTTGTTTCTTTCAAATTATATATATATATATTTTTTATTCAATTCATGTTAGTTATTGTTACTCTCTTCTTCAGGTTGGTTTGCCAAATGTTGGAAAGTCTACACTTTTCAATACACTCACCAAGATGGCAATACCTGCTGAGAATTTCCCCTTTTGCACTATTGAGCCTAATGAGGCAAGGGTTAATGTCCCTGATGAACGTTTTGAGTGGCTTTGCCAATTGTTCAAGCCAAAAAGTGAGGTTTGTAATGTCACTCATACCATTGTTGGTGAATCTCTTTTGTTAATCTATTAATATATACTCATGATGTTACTAACTTTTAGCTCGACATACTTTTTTTAGTGCATGTTTGGAATCGTCGATGAAATCACTGTGATATAGTAATTTTGCAGAAGCTCCCAATTGTAGCTTTTGCTGAAATCACACCGTGATTCTGCCAAACTCGCCATAAATCAAACATGTACTTAGTTGTTTGTTATTTGATCAAAAAATGTATTTTTTATATTGGTGTATTTGTTGGATCTGTGTATACAGGTCTCGGCTTTCTTAGAAATCCATGACATAGCTGGATTGGTTCGAGGAGCCCATCAGGGGCAAGGGTTGGGAAATAGTTTTTTATCTCACATCCGTGCTGTAGATGGAATTTTTCACGTTTTACGTAAGATGATATGCCTGCTCTTATTTCCACACGACTGTTGCACTATGATTTTATGATATTGTCATATTGATTTATTAGATATTAACCTATAATTGTTGATGTTTGTACTTAGGTGCATTCGAGGATCCAGATATTATCCACGTAGATGATACTGTTGACCCTGTGAGGGATTTAGAGGTTATTACTGAAGAGTTACGGCTGAAGGTATGCTTAATTAAAACCTTTTCTTTATCATAAAAGCTACTTTTGGGCCAACAGTTATTGTTATTTGATGAAACATAAATTTGATTGTTTGCTTGTGAAGCAATGGTCTTTTATTGTTTGGCTGTGAGGCACATGGTCATTTAGGGGGGCTGTGATGGATATCTTTGCTCCATTGATTATTTGTTCTTTAATATCGAACTGTTTATGTGTGTTTGGTAGGAGGACCCTTATTTCCAAATTCATTTTAATTTATTCTTTTATCCAAAGTAAAAGGCTGTACCTGTTCAACAGAACTTCTTGTATACTGTAATAATATAACTGCTAATCGTTGCCCTTTTAATAACCTTGTAGGATATTGAATTCATGGAAAACAAGTTAGAAGATCTTGAAAAGAGCATGAAGAGGAGCAATGACAAGCAGTTAAAAATTGAGCATGAATGTTGTCAAAAGGTTTGACTTTAGCTTCTGAATTATTCCACTGTTGCTGTCCTCAAATCTCCCCTGTTGGCACTTAGCTACCACCCCTGTCGCTAAATCCTCTTGCTACCAGCATCACTGGTATTCTATAATCGCAGTCGTTGCCGACTCCCTCTTTCCACCATTCGCAGTTTTCAACCTCACATTGACGTCCTTTGATTACCATAACTACCTGTGCTGTCCAATAAATTTTGAATTCAACTTAAAACTTCAATGCTATTTCTAGATTATTTATTTGTTCCTGGCTTTAAAATTATGAATTTATGATACTTGATGAATTCCAATTCAATCAGAACTGGAGTTGTGGTTTGAATTCCAAATTTTAATTCCAATTCTTTCATCCAAAATGACCTCAGTATCCTTATGTGCTGTCAATGGATATAACTTATTTTTGCGCTTAAAAAATTATGGAAATTATGTTTGTGTTTTGTCTTTATGTTATGTTATGCTTTGAATTCTCTCATAAGGTTGAGGCTATCACCTAATTGTAATGTTACATTCCTTTTCTCTTCTCATGTGTTTAAGTTTGTAAATATACACAAAACTTTTGGATAAATATCAGATGAAAATTATGGTGGCAATTTTTCTTGTTTTCAGGTCAAGGCGCACCTTGAGGAGGGAAAAGATGTACGTCTAGGGGATTGGAAAGCTGCCGAAGTCGAGATTTTAAATTCCTTCCAGTTGCTTACTGCCAAGCCCGTTGTGTACTTGGTAACATATTTCACTTTTCTTCTGAATTTTGATTGGGAATTTTGAATGTCTTTGGTTTAGAGAAGTCTTATTGTTTATATGTACAAGATTCAATACGGGTTGGATTTATAAGTTCATTTTATAATTATTTAATTTGGTTATCCTTGCCATTTCATGTTCAATAGCTTTCAGAACTGGCCTTATCAATATATGTTTTTTTTTTGTCCTATCACTACCTTTCTGTATGTATATATTGTTAGTGCGTGGGGGGTTAAATCAACGTCCATCTTGTTCCATGTTCTGTATTTCAGTTCTGTTTATGTGAATTTTCCATCTTTTAATATTTAAATTTTTTTCACAGGTTAATATGACTGAAAAAGATTACCAAAGAAAAAAGAATAAGTTTCTTCCCAAAATTCATGCATGGTACGTAGTTATGTGGATTTTTTTTCTGTTATTTTTTTCCTTGTACAAGCCATTTAGATTGAGTCCATCCATCATAACAGTGACTGGAATGCCCTTTTTAATAACTTTCTGTGGGCTCTAAATCAAAATAATATCTGAGATTATGATTTTGTTCTGGGTTTGGAAAATTGGAATTTGAATATTAATTTCATACTGATTTTCCATGAAAGTAGTACCCTCCCCCACTAGAAGAATATTGTTACTACTTTCTCACATTTTGTTGTTTCTGATCTGATATTGTTTACTTTTAACTTATTTTTTATCGTGCCTTAGTTTTTCTGTTTTTACTTTTTCCTTATTATTCTCTAAATATATGTTGTTTTATAATGTCAAAAAAGAAATTTAATTAACATTAGACACCTTTGTTCTCCAGGGTCCAGGAACATGGTGGTGGGCAAATGATTCCTTTCAGCTGTGTCTTAGAGAAGAATCTTTCAGATATGCCTCCTGATGAGGCTGCTAAATATTGTGAAGCGAACAATGTTCAAAGGTCTGTTCAATGTATTTTTCATATTGCGATTATGTCTGAATGTGAAATTACTATGCAAATATTTTATGTATTTTGAAAAGTCTGAGAATTTTCTTATACATCAAACTTAAAGGTCTTGAATATATTGAAATTTTCATTTTGACATTCAATAGTTTATATGCTACTGAAATTGCTATATCCTTCATTTCGACAGCGCTCTTCCTAAAATAATAAAGACCGGATTTTCAGCTATCAATCTCATTTACTTTTTCACAGCAGGACCTGATGAGGTAAATATCCACATATCTCCTTTCATACCGTTTCTTGTCTATAAAATATTTATAAATATGCTCTGTAGTATTGGTTTCATAACCTTGCCAAACTATAATCTTAGTAATTTCTCCTATAGTTGCTCGATTTTTTTTCAATTCACAATTCCAAATGCACAGTTATAATCCGAGGGTAATAAGAGATCCATTTGTATAATATGATGAATATCAAATGAATTTGAGTCATGCAATATATGGAGGAATCAGTGCGATTTGTATTGTTGATAGGAATAGTGCATTCAAAGGTTTGTCCGTTGTTTACTCTTTTTCACATATTTCTTGTCAAGATATTGTAGAGTCAAATTTGATCCCCCACCCGCTTTTCTTTTGACATATTCCCTTGTTGGGTCTTCATGGTGGTTCTTTTTCATATTCTGAGCCGTGAGAATTGTTATTTCTGTTGCTGTTTATTTATCTTCCACTAAAATGTCTGTTGCTTGCACCTATAGGTTGTTTTTGAATTTTTTTTTTACAGACACTTCACTCTGTCATTCCACATAGGTTCCTTTGTTTCTGTGTCTGGATGCTCCTTTTCTGTGGTCCCAGAAGGGTTAGCCCATAGTTGGGAAGCAGAAAGAGCATTAAAAAACTTATTTTTCTGTGGTTTTTCCATATCTAAGGTTACAAGCTTTTGGTGACTTTAATAATTTTGGCACCAGTCATTTAATAAATTGTGTGGCTATAATTTGTTTCTTTCAGGTTAAGTGTTGGCAAATTAGACGCCTAACAAAGGCTCCTCAAGCTGCAGGGGCTATCCATACTGATTTTGAAAAGGGATTTATATGTGCTGAGGTTAGTTCCTTAATTTTGGACATTTCTTGATCAGTCATATTCTCCGTTTTATTGAACTTATTTATTTAGCATTATGTATTGATTATACTATTAAATTATCTGGAAAGGCTTTATTGCATCGTCGTTTATATATATATATATATATATATTATTAATAAGCGTAGAAATCTTCAAATTCTTGGATTGGATACTAAATGGCGCTCCATTACTCTGCGCCAAATTTAGAGAAGAGATTTTCTTCACGAATCTTATCAAAGCTGTTTCACCCGTGCAATATGCATCACTAATGGATAATAAGAATCTAATTGATAAATATGTTCATTGTTTGCAACTATTGATCTGGGTGCTTTGCTAATTTTGTTTCAGGTGATGAAGTTTGAGGATCTAAAGGAACTTGGTAGTGAGTCAGCTGTAAAGGTATGCACTTATTATTTAGATATAACTTTTTTTGTATTGCTATCGCTTCCTAAAATGTTTTGTAAGAGGGGGTCAGCATCATATCAACAACTGTGTAACGAAACAAAAGTTTGAGACAACATTTCAGGTCTGAGATCTTAAGTCAATTGTGACTAATTTTTATTTTTTGAGTAATTGTGACTAATCTAGGATCACTTAACTTAGGTCTAACATCTCAGGTTAACTGTGGCTAATATTTGAACCTGTGTGAAATTTGTTTATGCTAGTATATTAGGTTCTTTTTTACCACTAGAGTTTAACGCAAGTGGTTGGTTGCTGCAGAATTGAGTTCGATTTCTACAGATAAAAAACATAAATAGGCACTTTTAGGGACCTAACGATTTCTTGGTTTTTGATTGTATTGTGTTTTAGGCTGCTGGAAAATATAAACAGGAGGGGAAAACTTATGTGGTCCAAGATGGAGACATTATATTTTTCAAGTTCAACGTTTCTGGTGGAGGGAAGAAGTGATGAAACCAGAAATTTATACTGTTTTTCATGATGGACGACACACCTACCATGTTGAGCATTTTGTAAAAGGTTGAAAATGTAATTTTTGCACCATTTTCATGATTATGTACTTCTCATGCAGGTTAATTATTTCTAGTGGATTTTAATTTGTTAGCCATTTCCGAAATTACAATGTGCTAAGTTATGTCTTATAGCATTTTTGAATGAATATAAAAAATGTTGGTGAGTTGAAGCCTATTGAGTTATTGCCCGATGGATCAATCAATATATTGTTTGTTAGACATAGTAATTTGAAGTGTAATTTAAGTGTTATTTGATTATAAATCATGTCACCTTTTAAATTTTTCAAAAATCTCAAATATATATTTAAATCAAATTGAGCAAAATGCCTTTTAAGCACAAGCCTCGTCTTAATAAACCTTTCTATCTTTCTCACTATGAATCAAAATGTGGATGACAATTTTAAAAGACTTTTCGGCGTATTTCTTTCTATCGCTTGCACTTTCTCTAGAACCCTAAACCATGTGTTTCGAGCTTTTTTCTAGTTCTTTTACATTTTGTTATAAATATCTAATAATTGATTCTACCCAAAAAAATAGCATCATACTTAGTTGTATATTTTCATTGAGTTAAAGTATGAGACATGTATATATATATATATGAAGGTTCTATTTGACAAAATTATTTGAAGTATAAAATATATTTTTAGTTAATAATTTAATTTTTTCAATTAAGTTAAAAATGTAAAAATGGAATTAAAACTAAAACATTATAAACTACTGGTTCTGTTTCAAAATATAAACAAAAAATTTTAGTCATTTTTTTTTTTAAAAAAACTTTAAATCTGTGGATAAAAAACACGATGACTAAACATAATTATTAGCTGAAACACTATATAGTAACTATCCGCGTCTAAATTAAAGGCAAGGACAAATTCTTCTAAGGAAGCTCAATTTAATGTTGAAACAAGACTAAAATAGTCTGAAATCACAGCTCATATACTATATGCTTCCAAATGCATTTTGCATTAAACACATAGTTTGAAGACACCATGACAGACAGCCCTAAAGGTTTAGTTGTTGCTGATGATATGAAGTTCACACACAAATAGATTTTAGTTGTTGGGTTTAAATGCAGGGATAAGTACGTGTAATTAAAATTCCCTAAAAGATATATTTGTGATCAAATTATATAATGTACATGATTATTGATATTTGGTCTCTTCACGCATTTAATATAAACTGTACTATTTTAAATTAATTATCACGCTTATTTTTAAATTGCATTCAATCAATGGATAGGTTGATTCAGTATTCGAAACAAATAACTTGTTAACTTAATTATATTACTTTAAATAATATATTAGAAGTTAAACAATAACAAATATATTAAACACATGACATTAAACTGATAAATGTCACTACAAAAATCAAATAATAGATTAATTTGTACATTTCAGAAAATAAATATTAAAATTCATATACGTATTTGAGTTAAATATCCAAAAAAAAAAACTTAAAATTTGATGCAATTCTGGTGATTTAAAAAAAAAAGAAAAGAAAAATCTGTTTTTTCTTTACAATATGCATATGTAATATGATAAAATACAATTGAAGGTTCATATAAAATATATTACACTAGATGACTAAAAAAAAATATTTACACGATTAGTGAAATTGATAATATAATTACACTAAAGGCATGTGTGATTATTACATATGTTTTACAAAAGAGGAGGACTAAGATAATTTTTTACAACTATATGAGATCATGATGAGTGAAAAGAGGAAACTACATCATGTGGCCATCAAATTATTTTTTTATGTGGCTATCAACTTGTCTGATTTGCTGTTAGCTAATAGGTCATGTTTGTAGGACATGGCCTTGGCCCATGGGGCCCATTCCCTAACCCATCTCAATTATTCCTTCACCAACTTCACCCCTTCAATTTGCTATAACTATGCAATTTGTGTCTTCATTGATGAAATCAATAAAACCTAGTCAAAGGGGCAGTGTGGGCCCAATAATCCTACATGGCACTGTCCACACACTTCCCAATCTCTAACCCTTAAATCTTAAACCCTATTTGATAAAATCTTTTGACGTCCACTAGGAAAATGAATAGATCCCCTCTCTCTTTTTTTGGCGGGTAAATCCCTAATTTTTTGTTATGTAAAAACTAAAAACCCTAAAAAAAGCTTTGATTTTTTCCCGCTTTACTCTTTTTCCTTGCATCCATTGCATTACATTGCCACTAAAAACCTCAAAAGATGAAATTTCAAAGACAACTTTTATTTATCTTTTAAAAAAAATGCTTTTACAAATTTAAAATTAGGGTTTTGTTTTAAGGGTTTCCACTGTCACATGTTCGCTAAAAGACACTAATTAAAAAGGACAAAGTTACTGTCTTTTTAATGTTCTGTTAGCACTATACATTAAAGTAATTGATGGGGTTATTTGCTTTTTTCCGAACTATAGTGTCAAAAAAAAAAAGAAATTTTTATTACTATATTTTTTTTGGGTTGGAAAAAGATTTCACTCCTTCCATCAAAGCTTTTTAGGGCCAAAAAAAGTCATTGGGTCCCTTCCTCTTTATTGCAGCATGGATGCAAATTGGGTACTAATTTCCCTTTTCTTCATGAGTAGATTGTAGCCAAAATGCTGCTTCTCTGCACTTCACATCTTCAATTATATGAGTTTTTTTAAAGTTTTAATCTTTGTGTTGAGTTCTTAAGTTTGATATTTGAAGGTAGGGTTTTCTGCTGCAGTCTACATTGTACTTATAAGAAGTGATTTTGGTTTGAAATAATGTGTTTTAAGTTTTTCAGATCTCTCAAAAATAATATTTACTCTTTTTGTTGGGTTAAGTTCAGCGCATTTATGTTTTAGTTTACTATGTGTAGTTATTAAATGTTCTGCTAAAACTGCATTGCATTTGTACAATATATCCTTTTTTTTAAGGATAAAAGTTCTCTTGGTGCTTCTTCTGGTTTCTCATATTTTGGTGGTTGTTTAGTATTTTGATGACTTTGAGAATCTTTTTTATTTTTTAATTATGTCCATTTCATTAAAAATGCTGTTTTTCTTTTCTTGCAGGAGATTAAGTCACTTGTGGTTTTGAAGAAGCTTTCTTAGGTTCTTTGGGTTTTGGTTCCAAGCAAGTCATTCCCTTCTTGTGGATTGAGGATCTTACTTTCTCTTTTGAAGATTGAGCTTGTTTCTATGCTACATTGGTGCTTTTGATTTCTTCCACAAGAACACTAGAAGGGTATCTTGGAAATTTAATTTGTATATGTTTGTTGGTAGGTGTGAAAGATACTAGTTACTATCATCCTTTTGAACTTGAAGAGTGAAAGCTATGAAGCTCTTTACCCTTTTAATTTTATTTTTATCTTTCTTTTCCATTATGGGACAGCTTCCTTCACAGGACATTTTAGCATTGTTGGAATTTAAGAAATGCATCAAGCATGACCCTACTGGTTATGTCCTGAATTCATGGAATGAGGAATCCATTGACTTTGATGGATGTCCATCTTCATGGAATGGAGTTCTTTGTAATGGTGGTAATGTTGCCGGTGTTGTACTTGATAACTTAGGTCTTTCTGCTGATACTGATTTGAGTGTTTTTTCAAATCTATCAAAGCTTGTGAAACTTTCCATGTCCAACAATTCCATATCAGGAAAACTAACCAACAATGTTGCCGATTTCAAAAGCCTTCAATTTCTTGATATTTCCAATAACCTCTTTTCCTCATCCATACCGTCCGCAATTGGTAAATTCGAAAGCTTGCAGAATCTGTCATTGGCTGGAAATAACTTTTCTGGTCCAATTCCAAACACTATTTCAGAAATGGCTTCCATCGAATCATTGGACTTGAGCCGCAACACCCTTTCTGAAGCGCTGCCACTGTCGTTGACTAAGCTGAATAGCCTTGTATCTCTCAACTTGTCTCATAATGGCTTCACTGGAAAAATTCCCAAAGGCTTTGAGCTTATTTCTAGCCTTGAAAAACTTGACTTGCACGGTAATATGCTTGATGGTCCTTTAGATGTTGAATTTATGCTTTTATCAGGTGCTAGCTATGTTGATTTAAGTGATAACCTGCTGCTGAGTTCTGATTCTGGGAAATTTCTACCGCGAATATCTGAAAGTATTAAGTATTTGAATCTAAGCCACAACCAGCTTACTGGTTCATTGGTTGGTGGAGCTGAACAACCTGTTTTCCAAAACTTGAAGGTTTTGGACCTCAGCTATAACCAATTGAATGGTGAATTACCTGGATTTGATTTTGTTTATGATCTCCAGGTCCTTAAGCTTAGCAACAACAGATTTTCAGGATTTATTCCGAACGGCTTACTTAAAGGAGATTCTTTGGTTTTAACTGAACTGGATTTGAGTGCCAACAATCTCTCGGGTAGATCACTTATTCCAACTTTTCTTTTCATCAAAATAAATAATCTATCTTATTTTACTTTTGGAACTAGTTGTTTGTGACTTTACATCAAAGTTCTTAGCTTCAATCGCTGTTAGGGTTTGTTTGGATTGATTTATTTGAACTCATCAACTTGCATAAGTACTTGTAAGATTGTTTGAGAGAGTTTATGGAAACAATTAATGACATATCCATAAGCTGTGTTTAGAGTATTTTCATAAGCTCTCCAGGTTAGCTTATGAAAACATCATATAGTTTATTGAAAACAATTCGACTTTATTTTACTTTTGTTATAGAAATAGTTTATACTTGAGCACTTATGATAAACATTTATGTTATAAGTGTTTAACTAAGGTTTTTATCCTAACAAAACCTTAATCTAGCATTGAAATTGTCTTCCAGGGCCATTGAGTATTATTACATCAACAACACTTCACTTTCTTAATCTCTCGTCAAACGGTTTCACCGGTGAGCTGCCGCTGCTGACTGGAAGTTGTGCTGTACTTGATCTATCAAACAACAAATTTGAAGGAAATTTAACCAGAATGTTGAAATGGGGGAACATAGAATATCTCGATCTCAGTCGGAATCATTTGGCAGGGAACATCCCTGAGGTAACTCCTCAGTTTTTGCGTATGAATTATTTGAATCTATCGCATAATGATCTCAGTCACGACCTTCCAAGAGTGTTAACACAGTATCCAAAGCTTAGAATGCTTGATATCAGTTCCAACCAATTTAAAGGCCTACTTCTACCTGATTTTTTCACAATGCCAACATTACAAGAGCTCCATCTTGAAGATAATTTGATCTCTGGTAGCATCAATTTATCATCTTCTCTTGACCAATCTCATCTTCAAGTTCTTGATCTTTCTCACAACCAGCTTACTAGCTTTTTTCCTGATGATCTTCGCTCATTAACTAGCCTGAAAGTTCTCAATATTGCTGGAAATAGTTTTGTTGGTTCTCTTCCAACCACTATTGCTGACCTGAGTTCTCTAGACTCCTTGGATATATCAGATAATCATTTTACCGGTCCACTTCCAAATAACATGCCAAAGGGACTCAAAGACTTCAATGTTTCAAACAATGATCTATCTGGAGTTGTACCAGAAACGCTTAGGAAGTTCCCTAGTTCTTCTTTCTTTCCTGGGAATGCTAAGTTACATTTTCCAAATAGTCCTCCTGGAGCAACCCTTTCACCTACTGAAAGTTCCGAGGGAAAGAAGTCCATGACCACTGTTGTTAAAGTAATAATTATAGTGTCATGTGTAGTTGCTCTCTTCATATTAATCTTACTTGCTGTCTTCATACACTATATACGTATGTCAAGATCTCCTACACCAGAATATGACACAGGTAAGGATATCCGTGGACGCTCGCAGCCAGTTATCTCTGGACCAGTTCGTTCTACAGAGAGGGGTGGTGCTTTGGTTGTATCAGCCGAGGACCTCGTGGCCTCACGTAAAGGGTCACCATCAGAAATAGTTAGTCCTGATGAAAAAGTTGCAGCTGTAGCTGGATTCTCTCCATCAAAACACAGCCACTTTTCATGGTCACCGGGGTCTGGTGATTCATTGACTGCTGAAAATCTTTCAAGACTAGATACGAGGTCGCCGGATAGGTTGATTGGTGAGCTTCATTTTCTCGATGATTCAATATCACTAACACCTGAAGAGCTATCAAGGGCTCCAGCTGAAGTTTTGGGAAGAAGTAGTCATGGTACTTCTTACAAGGCAACTCTGGATAATGGTTTGTTGTTGAGAGTGAAGTGGTTGAGAGAAGGAGTGGCGAAACAAAGGAAAGAATTTGTTAAAGAGATAAGAAAGTTTGCAAACATCAGGCATCCAAATGTTGTCGGTTTGAGAGGTTATTATTGGGGTCCTACGCAGCATGAGAAGCTTATTCTTTCAGATTACATTTCACCAGGAAGTCTTGCAAGTTTTCTTTATGGTAATATCTCGACTTTCCTTCCTACGGGTGTTTTCTGTTTCCATTTCAACTGACAAGATAAACATTAGAAAATGCATTATGAAAATTTTTGAAAATTAGTTTTTAATAATAGATTGAATATGTTTGAAATATTTCATAGCATTGTTTTTAGAAGTTCATTATCTCTAGATAGATTCCACCTTCTGTGTGCATATATTAATTGCAATGCATACCATGTTTGATTGGGCTAATAATAGATGTTTCAGAACTACCATCCATTATACCTGTTTGTTATTCTTAAATACTTGAAGTTTGAACTCACCTATAAATCAAAATTCTCAGATCGACCTGGAAGAAATGGTCCACCATTAACATGGGCTCAGAGGCTCAAAATAGCAGTTGATGTAGCACGTGGCCTGAACTATCTCCATTTCGACCGAGCTGTTCCTCATGGAAACCTTAAAGCTACAAATGTGTTGTTAGATACATCTGATATGAATGCACGCGTAGCCGATTATTGTCTTCACCGACTTATGACTCAGGCTGGTACAATCGAACAGATTCTTGATGCTGGTGTCTTAGGTTATCGTGCACCAGAGTTAGCTGCTTCCAAAAAGCCAATGCCATCATTCAAGTCAGATGTCTACGCTTTCGGCGTGATACTCTTGGAACTTTTATCTGGAAGGTGTGCTGGCGATGTAATATCTGGTGAGGAAGGAGGTGTTGATCTTACAGATTGGCTAAGATTGCGAGTAGCAGAAGGTCGAGGCTCAGAATGTTTTGATGCGACTTTGATGTCGGAAATGGGAAATCCAGTTGTAGAAAAGGGAATGAAAGAAGTCCTAGGAATAGCAATTCGATGCATTCGATCGGTTTCAGAAAGGCCTGGTATCAAGACTATATATGAAGATCTTTCTTCTATATAGTATGGCTCATGCTAACTACTTGAACTTTGACATGTCATGGGAATCAATGTCTCATTGGTATCTCGTATATTTGTTAAGAGCATGGCTTTTTAACATGTTTGTATTAACCTTTTTTTTTTTTTTGTTAATGTAAAGCACATACATGGCTAGTACATCATGATTGGTAGGATATGATCATTTAATTTTGTCTTTAAATGGGATGTGTCTTGAATGATCATTTGTTTGCAAGTATCTGAGATGAAGCTTGTACAAGTTGGCAGTGTAATGGTATAGCAGTTCTATATTTGGTTATGAACAGTTTGGTTGTAAAAACATTTCATGTTTTTATTTCCAAAACTTCATGATTTAGAAAATGCATTTTGTTTTTAAAAATAGTATGAACATTAAAACTTGTGATTTAGTTGTTTGCTACGAACATGCATTCTAAAAGTGTCACCATAAAAACTTTTGAGCAAACTCAATTAGCTTTCATAAAGATGAAGGTCACCAATTAATACAACTAACTATAGTTGACTACAGCTGTTACAATAATCTATTGGGGAGTTTAGGGAAGAATTGGAATAATCTATTCATTTACACATTAATTAAATAATATGTCCTTCAAGTGTGGGTATTTCACGTCTTACAGTTGCATCAACCCCATTACCAACGAAATATGTACTATGACTACACCACCATGGAGACTTTCGAACAATGATCTAACACTAGGATTCACTTTCGCTCTTCCACTAAGTCAAATCAAGGCTCTATCACCATTTGTTGGGAGTTTGGGGAGCGTCAGGAGGAGCAATTAGTTAAATATTCAAAATTCTTAAGGGACATTTACATCACATTTCCACTCAACTTTAAGACAATTATCTCTCTTATATATTTAACAGTTATATTGTTAATAGTCAATGTGACACTTATGCACTCACTCTTGAACCAACCATAGTTATGTAATCGTTGTGGTATTTTCTTTTTATTTTTGAAAAGTTAATCTTTTATTATTAAAAAATTCAAAAAGTTCAACACAAATATTAGAAATAATTTAATTTATATGCATCATTAATGTATTTTTTTTTTACAATTATACTAATTGAATATGCTTCACTTCAATCATAATTATTTTTAAAAGTCAAATATCTGAGTTATTGTGATTTTAAAATGTATATAAATTTATAAAGAATATACTTAAAAAGCTATTCTTTATTTTATCAAATAATGGTGTAATATTTTGTTGTAGAACATATATTTTTGAAATCAAGAAATTAAACTTAATTAGTTAATTAATTTTGATTACTAAAAAATTTGAGTCTAAACTTTGATTGAAACAATTTTTTTATTAGATTTTACTTATCTTCTAATCAAACTCTGAATTATTAAAACTTGTTTCTTTTTAATATCGGAACTTAAGAAAAAAAATAGAGCATATCTTTTATCAAAACATTAAACTCCAAGTCTATCTTAATATTGTCACTGGCCAAACCAAATATTGTCCTTTGTTGGTGTTAGATAATGTTATTATATATTAGTAGTAAGGATATTTTAGACATTTATATTCTTTTATATATATATACTCATTGTAACTCTATTAACTTAAGTTTGGTTCATTCTATGTTATGAAACCCTAGTGTGGTTGTCTCTCTTCTTCCTCTTTTCATTGTTAACATGGTATCAAAAAGCTTTGGTTGATTTTGGGATCTACTATAAAGAAGAGAAATATTATTTTGATAGGAAAGACAACCACCAAAAGAGAAAAGAGAAGAGTAACCATATTCCCGATTTTGTTAAATCAGTTTTAGAAAAACATCGACTGCGCATTCGTTAACTGTTGGATCGGGCTTATTTTTGGACAAAAGATTCGCAACATTCAGGTCTTCATATTCAATAGTCGGATCGGGGAAAAGATGTATGTAGGGGGAGAAATCGTGCTCGCACAACACCAAATTATCCCTAATTTATTTTGTCTCAATGATTATGTTTGTCGTATTTTCTTGTCATTATTTGTCATGGTTGGTGCTAAGGATGATTCTGATTTTGGTTTAGTTCACATGATTTCAATTGTTGTGGTTCTTTGCTGATTTGGTTGGTAATTTAATTATTCGTCTCTCCTATCTCTTTGGTTGCTTTCTTATGTGTTGTCGCTCTCTCTATTGCTTCTTCTGTTTGATTGCTTCTCTCTCTAGTGATTTGCTTTGTTGCTTCTCTCCATATTGATTGTTCTATTTGTTTGCTCTTCTCTCATGTGGTTCATCTATTTGTTTGCTTCTCTCTTTGTTTAGTTTGGTTTGATTTGGTTTCAGTTTGATTTTTTGTTGGCTTGGTTCTTCTCTTGATTGTGTCTATTTGATATGATTTCTTGTTGGTTTGGTTTCTCTCTTTATTGTGATTGTTTGGTATAGCTAATGATCCTCTCTTTGGCTTCTGCTTCTTCTGTCGTTGCTTCTCTCTTTGTTGCTTCTTCTTTGATGACATCCCTTTTGTCCCTCCGGCTATCCAACCACCTTCTGCGATTGTTGATCCTCCTCGTTACCCCTCTAGTCAACTTTGTTCGAGCCCTCTTCCTATAAAGAGGTTGTTCTTGATCCTCTTTGGCAGCAGGCTATGGCAAAAGAAGTATTGCACAAAACTAATACTTGGGAATTAGTACCTCTTCTTCCTGGAAAATGTGATATTGGGTCTCATTGGGTATACAAGATCAAAACTAAGTCTAATGGGTCAGTTGAGTGCTACAAAGCACGTCTTGTTGGTAAGGGTTTCTCTCAACACTGTGGTATGGATCATGAAGAAACTTTTGCTTCTGTAGCCAAAATGACCAGTATTCGTACTCTTTTTCTTTACAAATTGCTGATTTGTTCACAAAAGATGCATTCCATTAAATGTTTTCGTTTTTTAGTTGACAAACTCTCGATGCTCCATGTTAATGCATTGTGAGTTTGAGGGGATATGTTAGATAATGTTATTATATATTAGTAGTAAGGGTATTTTAGACATTTATATTCTTTTATATATATACTCACTGTAACCCTATTAACTTAATTTTGGTTCATTCTATGTTATGAAATCCTAGAGTGATTGTCTTTTGGTTGTCTATCTTTTTCCTCTTTTCATTGTTAACAGTTGGCTTTGTGCAAAGTCAGGGCCGACTATAATGGTGTGCAGGAAGATCAATAATACTGGATTTAATTTGTATTTTTTTTAAGAGTATTATGAGTCTAAACATTAGGACCTTAAATGATTTAAATTTTTTTAAGATTTTTCTTCTTCCACCTCAATATTTTTAAATACATAAAAATACAAGTCCGGAATATTTAGATTTAGAGGCTTTTAAAAAGATTTAACTAATCCAAATAAAATTAGGGGCTTTTAAAAAGATTTAGAAGTAAAAGAATAAACTTTCATTTTTTTTTAAGGTACTAAAGATTTAATTTTTAAAATTGGAATATAATCCTTTAAATATTTAGATCGACCTGAAAATATCTAATAATAAAATGAGAAGTTCATGAGCAACAATTTAATTTAAATCTTTATGAGATGACAACATTATAATATCATGGATATTTGAACAATTTAATAATATTCTATGATATTCAATGTAGATTTTGTATTTGTTAGAAAATAAAGAAAAATTGTTGAAAAATCTCTCTAATCACAGTTTTGAGGCATAACTACCTTTTTTTTATAAGTTAAAATATATTTTTAATCCTTCTTCACTTTTAAATAGACAATTCAATCCTTTAAATTTATCCTCATTTTAAAAGGAAAATCCCCTTGATTTTAACCCAATAAAAGCTTATGTGGACCAGTTTTAATGCCCTCTAGTGTGTCAGCTTGATTTTAATTAAAAATTAAAATGGCAGTAAAATCTTTTTAGATTTAATTGGTATGTAAATTTTTTAACATAATGAATCAATAGTAGTTAATTTACGTAATGTTCATAATATGTTTAAAAATATTGGATAATTTAATTTTTTTTGTTACATTGATAATCTACATAAAAGATAATCTACGTAATTTTTTTATATTGAATTTTGTAAAAGATAAATAAAAAGGAACTATTTTCTTGCTTGTAAAAAATAAATAGTAAATACAATACAAAATTCACATAACTGCAAGAGTTTAATTTTGAATTTCAGATAAGATATTAAACATTTAAAATCTGAATAATATATCAATATTTACAAATTAAATTAAAATTTAAGGAGAAAACAACAAATGTTTTGTCTCATATAGCAAATTTTCCAAGCCCAAACAAACATTGGAGATTCTAATCTCTCTCAAGCCCAATCTACTTCCTTTTAAAGAAGGCCGGCCCATCATTCAAAAGACAAAAAAATACATTTTCACAATTAAAACCCTAAATCAACAAAACGCAGCAGCTGCACTGAACTCACCTAGCCGGAAAACGAAGACGGAGTTCATCGTCGGCCGCCACAAACACCGTGAAGGTTTTCCTATTTGTTTGTATTTTTCGAATTTTCCTTCCGTTATTTCGCAATTAACAACATAGATCTCAACCTTCAGTGTTTTTTTAATCAATCAAAGGTTAATTAATAGCTCTATCTCGCACTTAATAGGACCTTATTTTTCTTCTTTGAATTTGTATTTTATTGTTATGTTGTGTTCACTCGATTGCTTGCATATTTTATAAGCACCTTCCGATTCACTACTTCTGTTATCTGCATTGTAGCTTAAATTTTGTGTTTGTGGTCATTCTTTTATCCACAAGTATATATATTTAATTACATTATCTTTTAAAAACTAAGTGTATGTTTGATTAACTTTTAAAAAACAGTTTTTATTTTTTTTTTAAATTCTATTTAAAACACTTAAGAGAGAACAAATTTTGATCTTGGCAAATTAAGGTGAGCGTTGTCCACTGTGGACCAATGCTTAAAATTCACCTGAAATTTTAATGATGATCAATGACACTCAACACTCAATATTAGTTAACTCCTCGGCTATGCGACTAAGAAGGTGGCCTAATTGATGTTCTTTCCACGAATTGGGCTTTTGCTGCTAAGAAACTGACGAAACTGACAATTTTTTTTATAAGCATTGAACTGACAATTTGACATTGATAGAGTCATTGTCTCATATGTAAAGATGAGGAAGATCGTTAACTTATACTTTTGTTAGAATATTGGGTGACTTAAAGTATCTGTCCACAATAGACCATCTTTGTTCTTTGTTAACTTTTGAAAACAGAAAACTATTGTTAAAATGTTCAATCAAACAGGCCCTTGTATCTCTCTGCGGCATAATTTTTCCTAAAACACTTGAAATATTGTATACTTCATTGGCTGATTAGGGTTCGGTTTCTTATTTTATTGAGGTCGTATGTTTCCTGATAGGCTCTGCTGCTTAACTTCCCTAAATTTTATTTATTAATCTAATAATTGATTGTTGAATATTACATTATCTTCAGGGAATCTGTATATCAGAGGATTAAATTGTAGCAGTTGGTGTCGTCATATTGTAAGAAATGGTTATGCAACTTTTTGATGGAAGTGATTCGGAAAATGATGACATCTCAAAAATCGAGATAAATAAGGAATATGCTCGTAGGTTTGAGCACAACAAGAGGCGAGAGGATCTCCATCGTTTTGAAGAGTTAAAAAAGAAGGGTGCTATTGATTCACCCTTGTCATCTGAAGATGATGAATCTGACTCCGAATCATCTGATGATGACTATGAAAAAAATTTCAATTCGAGAAGTAATAAAGAATTCTTTGATGCCTTAATTAAGGTGAAGAAGAAAGATCCTGTTCTTAAGCAAAAAGATGTTAAGCTTTTTGAATCTGATCATAGCAGTGATGATGAGATCAGTAAATCAAAAGATAAGAAGAACAAAAAGGCAATGTATTTGAAGGATGTGATGGCAAAGCATTTGATTGAGGAGGGACCAGATTTTGGTGACAAAGAGGAAGAATACAATGAAAAAGAGAATGGGGTAACATGTAAGGGTAAGAAGGCAATGTCTTTGATTCACGAGGAAGGAGATTTTGTGAATAAAGATGGGAAGAAAACTTATGGTGATGAACAAGAGGAGTTGAAAAGGGCTTTTCTGGAAGCAGTAGAAAAGGAGGGTTTGGAAGATGGTGAAGGGGATTTTCTCACCTTAAAGGAGAAGGCAAGTGAGGAAAAAGTAGACGGTGATGACAAGGAATTTGAGGAGAAACTGGATGAATATTTTGGTGGAGATGCAGAATCGAACGAAAATTCTAGATTTCTAAGAAACTATTTCAGGGACAAAATGTGGATAGACAAGAATGTGGAGAATTCAAATGTTGGAGAGGAAGATTTGGAAGAGATTTCAGAGGATGAGATAGAAATTGAGAGGCAGGAAGAATATGAGCATAGATTTCAGGAAAATCCGGGAGATAGAGTGTTGGGTCATGCTCGTAAGGTGGAGGGGTCAGTGAGGAAAAAAACAAATTCTAGGAAAGAGCAGAGAAAGAGCAAAGAGGAGAGAATGGCAATAGCACAAAAGGAAAGGGAGGAGGAGTTAAAACATTTAAAGAATGTGAAGAAGCAGGAGATACAGGAGAAGGTTAAAAAGATAATGAAGACTGCAGGGATCGATGATGATGATATTATCCCGTTGTCTGTTGCAGAATTAGAAGAGGAATTTGATCCAGAGGAGTATGATAGAATGATGAAGAAAGCATTTGATGATAAGTATTATAATGCAGAGGATGCTGACCCTGATTTCTGTAGTGAGGATGAAGAAAATCTGGAGAAGCCAGATTTTGAAAAAGAGGATGAATTACTTGGGCTTCCTAAAGACTGGGATGCATGTGGGTCCGATGGTGGGTTCTTGGCTGCAAGAGAAAAGGCATTGAAAGAAAAGATCGAGAATACTAGTGATGATGATGATGATCTAATGGAAAGAGAAAATGAAACAGAGAAAAGTCCCGAGGAAGGTAGTAGTCGGAAGAGGAAGCGTAAAACAGCACTTTTGGAGAAAGCAAGACAGGCAATGATGGATGAGTACTATAAATTAGATTATGAGGACACAATTGGGGACCTGAAGACTAGATTCAAGTATGCCAAAACAAAGCCTAACAAATTTGGCATTACTGCTCCAGAGATACTATTAATGGATGACAAGGAATTGAATCAATATATTTCCTTGAAAAAACTTGCTCCTTACCAGGAGGAGGAATGGAAGCTTAGCAAACAAAAGAAATACATGCTGAAGACAAGGGCTAAGGAGCTCCTTCGTGCAGCAAGTTTGGATAAGAAGAAAAATAAGAAGTCAAAGGTTGATTCTAGCAAGAAATCAAAGGTTGATTCTAGCAAGAAAACAAAGGTTGATTCTAGCAAGTCTACAAAGGTTGAGTCTAGCAAGTCAACTTCAGCAAACAATGTTGTGGAGGATGAAAAAGCAAACATAGAACAACCAAAATCAAGGAAAGCAAAGAGAAGGCAAAACATGGCTGGATTGAAGTTGCCAGAATCGAGACTTAAAGCATATGGAAAGCCAACATGAAAATAAGTAAAATCAGTTACTGGTTTAACCAGGTAATTCCCTTTAGTGTGAGGTTGATTTGAATCAGTGGTATAAAAATGTTTGCAGCCATTGTTAACAAATGGTAAACTAAACATTTCCTTTTAATATGAAGTTTGTGATATTGGATTAGTTTTTATCTCGTCTAAAAAGGATTGTCTCCCTTTTTATCTTTTTCATCTGCTATTATTAACATGTTTGTGTACTCACTTTTTTGCAGTAAGGGACCAGCTAAGCATTGAATTCCCGTAGTCTTATAGAAGATTGAAACTTTGACAATCCAAAAGTCCAAGTTTTTTTCGTGGAGAGAAATTTTGTTGTTTTTATCATTTTCTCCATTGAATTCATTATATTATTATAGTGTATGGAATTTAAGACTAATAGTCAAACTGTATGTGATCGATAATTAATTTTGGACCTAAATATGTTGGTCTTGTTTAAAATATTGCATTCAGAATTACTGATTTAGGCTATCACAAGTTACTTCTAATTCCAAAACAAAAATAAGAACACACTTTTTATCCAGTTTCATTGCACCCAATTAATGGTCTTACTATACAAGAAAACAATTACATAAAGAAGTTACATGATCTATAATAATACTATAATTTAGTGGTCAAGAGGCTCGTCCATTCCTGAGTAATAGTGTCGAAAAGCACACGAAAAGTCTTTGGCATCATAGCCACCGTGGCAGAGTTCAGTATATCTGTGCAGAACAAAATTCAGGACATCCACATTTGTGATAAGTTGCCATTGAAACATTCTTACACGACAAATTATCAAGTTTTTAAAGCGAAAAATGCTTCGCCAACGGATTAATCCCACATTACTTTTCAGTATTAAGGTACAAAAGCAACACAGTGATCACAATGACCTGTCATGACATACTTAAGGTTATGCAAGAAAAGGAACTTACATATGTTGCGCTTGAGATGTTAGTGGGTATTTACATCCAGCCAGCTTAGCTGATTCTAATGCTAGGTTCAAGTCTTTGGCCTGATGCAAAAATTCAAATAATGTCTTTAGTGTTGACAACCTAAATTTAAACAAACACAGTTTATCAAACTTCAGGTTAATAGATAATAAGGCTAATAAATAACCAAAAAGATAAATATACTTCATATTTTGATGTAAAAACATCTCTTTTTATTTAAAAACAAAAATCCTCTCTTTGTATATTGTAAGTTATAACATGACAAAAGCAAGGAGACATTGATAATAATTTCAGAAAATAGAAGTGATAGCATTTAACACACATCTCAAATGAATTACTACAACACTATGGACAAATCAAAGATAGAATGAAATATTATGAACATTTGTTAGCCGGTCAGTGAAGGAACGCATTCCACTGTAATAAATCTTATTATAGACCTCCATCCATATCATCCAAATAAACAAGAACATTTGAAAGTTGATTTAAAACTAAGTTACTTACCATAAGCTTAGATGCAAATCCTCCATTATAATCCCTCGAAGAGGGCACCCCTTCCATCAGTCCAGGAACTGGGTTGTAAGCATCACTGTAATTATTCAACTTTTACCTATTAATTTACCATCAAAGTACCTAAACATTTAAGCTAAAAGTTCCTTAAGATTATAAGCTAAGCTATGTATGCAAAATATTATGAACTTTTGCTACCACTAGTGCTGCAGCTAACTGTCATGCCGATAAATACACACTAGTAGTAGCGCTGCAGCTAATTGTGATGCTGAATTGAGAGAGAAAAGAGCTGCATACCTACTCCAGCAGCGAGCGCTCGAGCAGTTAAATATCTTTGTCAAGGTGCTTGCAGCAACACCTAGAGATTGGCCTAGAGCAAGGGCTTCTGATACTCCCAGCATGCTCACAGCCAAAGCCAAATTATTACATATTTTTGCTGCCTGATAACAAAAACAAATACAAAATATATGACACAGAATATAGGAAAAAAGGAGCACTATTATGTTACTTACAGAACCACTCCCTGCTCCACCGCAATATATTGTACTTTTTCCCATCGAAAGGAATAAAGGTTTCGCAGCGAGAAGTGCTTCCTCAGAGCCACCAACCTGGGGAAATTCCATATCTTTTTCGTTACTAAAGTTTTGCCAAAAATTCAAAACTTTGCCGCAACAGTTTAGCTGTTACCTAATTCTTGTGCAACACCGTAACATCATGACATTTGTTAATTAATTGATCATTCTTTTAATGCATTATAAATAATACTGTCGAAGGATTTTTATTAAAATTGAATACCAATTTGGTACTCCAACGATAATTTTTATATCTCAATAGTCCAAAAGTTACTGTGAAAATGAACTAGATTCATTTGAGGGCCAATCTGATTTCACTGATTTTTCAAAGACTATATTGATGTTCCAAAAAAATTTCAAGGACCAACTCCAATAATAATCAGAATTACTATTCTCCTGGTTTCTAGGATCAAATGAACAAAAGTAATACCATGAAAGTAAGTGTCCCAGCTTCTGCTGCAATTATACTTCCAGATACAGGAGCATCCAACATGGCAGGAATTTCCCATTCACCTTCACAATATATTATCATTCAGTACCACAGCATTGAAAAGAGTAAATAATTCAGAAAACTAAGGGCTTTGAAGCAATTGGTTTACCGCTAGGATTTAACCAAAGCCCATCTTTCGTATCATAAAGAAAAATAAAATAAAACACCATAAGTTGTAGGAGCACATGTGCTAATAAAACAGGCTTTGAACATATCTTACAAAGAGAATACAAGTTGCAATCAAGTTCTATCATTTTTTATGTGAATTACATAGCATAGCATAGCTATAGTATACAAAATTGAAAAGACATTCTCATAAAATTTTCATGAACAACAAATTAGCTATGGTACTAGAAAGGATTAATGAGGAATTTACACATGCAATTCAAGTTAAATGTAGTTTACTTGGATGACATATCACTTTATGTTACCTTTCTTTTCTTTTAGAATATAATTAGATATTGTAGATGAAAGATTTCTTGATGTTTGTGGATCAATAGTGGATGAATCTATCAATAACCATGGCCTTAAGAGTTTCCCACCGTGAAGCAAACCATTTGGTCCAGTATAAACATCAATCACCTACTTTAAATTAAAAAAGGAATGTTATTCTGCCATCAGAATATAATAATATAATAATATTGGGAGCAGTAAGAAAATTCATCCAAACCTTCAATATGCTAAATGACATATTTAAGTACACAACAAGCTATTGTTAACTGAAAACTAAGTTGTTGCAGAACTAGAGGGGAAACTGAATCAATCTATGGAATGAATATACTCACATGGGCAGAAGAAGGTAACATTGTAATTACAACATCACTTGCTTCTGAAACTTCATATGGTGTTTTCTTTGTGGAAACCCCCATCTGAGAAAACGTCTCGAGAATATCAGAGTTTCTGCCAATATTTTACAAATTCAATTAACAGTATCAAACACTGACACAAACACAACAATGACAGGTAGACATTGGTATTAAGTTGAAGAAAAGGTTTAAAACATTACTTGTCATGAACTGTAAGTTTGAATCCAGTTTTGATTAGATTATTCGCCATTCGGGAACCCATGTTTCCAAGGCCAATGAATCCAACGTTCTGTATGTAGTGCATCAAAGAAAGTAAAATAAATTTACAAAACAAGCATCAAATTCACATGTATATAGTATATACTATACGGGGCATGCCAACCTAAAAAGAAACTGCTAATGATGTTTCAACACAAACACAAGAAATGAAAATAGTAAAATTTCAGCTTGTAAAGGCGAAACTAATCAATTTAAACACACACCCCAGAAGGGAAGAATGAAAAAAGCATAAGAAAAGTGACTAAAATGATAAAAGCTATAAATAATGTAAAGTACCCAGTTAAGAATTAGCATGAAAGATTTTAACTTTGCATGTTTCAAGAGACAAGAAGAAGAATTTACAAAAAGGGTATGTTAAGTTAAGGCAAGTAGACACAAAGAAAGACAAGTGTTGTGAAGTGGTGATATTGAAGTGATCACACTAGAGAGAGAGAGAGAGAGAGAGGTGACCTGCAAGTGATGGGAGGAAGAGAAAGTGCGTGCTGCCGGTGGTTGGAAGGGTTGAGAAATGCATTTGGCAAGAGAAAGCATAGATCTCAATCTGCAAATCATCATAGCTATCCTCTTTCTGCCCTCTTTTGCGTTTTTCATTCATTATAAAAATGTCATCACTTGGTTTGTTTTACATTTATGGTTTTTGAAAATTAATATTTGAGTGTTTCTTTTTATATTTTTTATTATTATAGAATATAATAAAGTGATAATTAATAAACTTATCCTTTTCTGTTTACTTTTTGGTTTTTTTCTGTGATTATGGAAAATAAAAGACAAAAGTACACCATACTTATCATTTTTTTTTATGTAATCATAGTTATCCATCTTTTTTTGACGTCTTCATAGTTGTCCATCTTAATTTTCTCTGTGTCATAATTATGTGGGTAAGTATGAGGATAATAACATTGAAACGTGTTTGTGGAACTATGTTAAACAAAGCAAGTTTCGTTGGAGGTAAATTAGAAAATATCCATAACAGAATTGATCATTTGACTCTTAGTTAGAACAGTACAGAGAGAGGTATGAGTATATAAAGGCTATAGAGGGTCCAAACAAGAGAGGCCCAACTACATATTAACGTATCGTTGATTTTTTTCTGTTTTTAAATACACAAAAATATACATCCAAATTAATTAATTCTAACAAAATTTAGGGGTTTTGAGAAAACTTGGAAATGAGAAGAAAAAAAATTCTTAACATTGCCGCTTTAACACAAAATTTAGGGATTTTTGAAAAAATTTGAGTATGAGAAAATAAATTTTCTTAATATTGTCGCTTTAACCTGAAAGGTAATATGGATTGTATAGGGAAACTTGTGATCATTGGAAACACTACATCCTTGGAAATGTATATTCTACGTTCCGAGCTAATACACTTAGGAATTTCCTTTAGACATGATTTTGAATCTATTTTTCATTTGCAAGACTGAAAAAGCTTTTGACACTTCTGACTCTAAGATCAAATTTTCTCATTTGTTTACACAAAATTGTAGTTTGATATTCTCTCACTTATTTAATTTGTTCTGGCAATGGCAGTTAGCTCTATGATCCTAATGACAATTAGTTCAATGTGTTCCAATTTTCCTCGTTAATGGAAGAGGATTATACAGTCTATGGGCGGAGCCTTCATGTGTAAGAATCCAGAGAAGTTTGCTCAACATAGTTGTGAAGGAAACTACTAAAAATAATATCGTTCGTTATCCTGCTCATTTTTGTGTCTCAAATGCTGATCTATGGAGGAAACTACTAATACACAGTTCCATCAAATCTCATAATATACATTCACTTACACTATTTTACATCTCAATTGACTAATTTCTTGTTCGATAGCATAACTCAAACCGCGTTAACAAGCAAGCAAATGTATTATCTGGAATTGAAAAACTTGATAACTCAAGTACATTTAAAGCTATCAATTACATTTCATTCTAATAGAGAATCATCAGTTACCATCACATGAAAACAGAAAGACTAGACAGCAATTCAACTCTAGTCTCTATAGTTGTAATAGTAGTAACATCAATTACCAGTACCACAATCAGCAAACTAAACTACCAGTGATCAAGATACTCATTACCAACCATAACATCCCTTCAATGGCATAAATGAAAAAAAGCAACAGAAGCAAGAAAATGTAGTATCAGGTAATCAGGCATTAAATAACTTGATAACTCAAGGAGTACATTTTAACATCCAATTACATTTCATTCAATATGAGGAGATCTACTTTAAACATTGCATTTCACTCGATATAACTCCATGGAAAGATAAATATCATAAAACTCATGCCAAGCTTCGAAACAAAAATACAACAAGTTCATTTCACCATCTATAAGGTGATCCCTTGGGGAGGACAACAAAAAGCATGTGATGACTCAACCACATTATCATTACCATCCACATCAAGGCATACCAACTTAAGCATGGTATCAATAAGTCATTACACTAATCTGCTTAACTTAACGCCCTCTTTCAAATCCAATGCGAGTCCTGCCAGAACCTCCCTCCGAACTGTCTCGCATTGAAGATCCAGCACTAGCTCTCATAGTTCCTCCCCCACCTACATTTTCCATGGCCTTCTTACCCTTCTTGACCTCAGTCAAGAACTGGTCAAGACCAAACGGATCAGCTTCTTCACTCTCAAACTCAACCGGTCTATCCCTTGGACCTGCCCTTTCAGAAACCCCTGCAAATCCTTTATCAGGCTTAAAGCGTTCGGTCTTCATAATCTTCTCCAGCTGTTCATCTGCACCTCCATAAGCTTCATTATCAAGATCCTTCTTTGGCCTATAGAGAGTGGATAGCGTTGGCTGTGCAGTGAACAAGCCTTTGTCATACACATTATACTGATCATCAGTGGCAAACCCAGAAGACATTCCTTTATCCTGGTTGAATAGTCTTTCATCATACATAACCTCCGTCCCTTGCTTCGTAGAAGCCAAACCAAGAGCAACTTTCTCACTTATATCGCGGTCCCTATCTCTAGTAATCTTGCTCTTCTTTCCCATGGCCGCATCCTTAGCCTCTAACCTTCTCTCCCTCTCCCTCTCCTTTCGCCTTTCCTCACGAATCTTCTCACGTTGCAACCGCTCCTCTCTTTCTTCCCTACTCTCCTTCGGAAAATTCTTTTCCCTTTCCCTATTATCCCTTTCCCTATCCCTATGCTCATAATCAACTCTCATATCACCACCATCATCAACACCACTCACAACCGAAACAGCAGCAGCAGCCGGAGGAGCAACACCAATTCTCTCCGACCGTGCTTTCTGAGCCAAAGCCCTCAACTCCTGTTCCTTCCTTTCCTTCTCCTTCAAAAGCATTTCCTTCTGAACCTTAGACCTCATAGCAACAGCTTCTCTAGCCTTCTGCTCTGCGACATACAAAGCCTCCGAAAGCTTAGCAAAATTGTCATTAATCTGAACCTCCTGAAGCCCTCTCCCATCAGCAGCCAAACGCTTATCAAGCGGAATGGTATAACCCTTTGGATTCTTCCAATTCGAAATACAAGGTGGTATCTTCCAATCCTGCTGATCTTTCACAGTAACAGGCCTCGGAGGCGAATGCATAACAGGAACCGGAGGCGAACCGGAAGCCTTTGGAACACGCTTATGCTTAAATTTGGGAGGCTCAAGTGGATCCACAGGCATCTCAACCATCCTAATAACCCTCTCCTTTGCACCCGAATTAAAAGCCGCAATCTGTTGTGAAGGTTTATATTTTATATACTTCGAATCAGACGAATGTTTGGGAACATTTTTCGGTTGTGCTGCACTGAGTCTCACATTAACAATCTTCTCAAGTGCAGCTTTTGTTTCCTGCGTTGTTTCATCGATTAAAGCTTCAACATCTTCATCCATTTCATCATCTTCTTCATCGTTTCTCAGAATTTTAGGTATCAAATCTTTCTGCTGAGTGTAAACGATTTTCTTAGCGTTCTCGTTTTGTTTCACTATGGCGTCGTATGCAACGTTTCCGTGAGCGTCGACGGTAACCGGAAGAATCTTTGAACCTGGTTTGGAGGATTTGTTGTTTCTTCCCATGTCGAGTGGATACTGTGCCACGTGGATCTCCGGGAACGCTCCACCTTCGCCGAAATCTTCAATTTTCCGAGGAACGAAACCGGAACGCTTCAGATACGGTGGTACTGATTTAGGGTTGAAAGTAGAGGATTTTTCCTCTTCTGAAGCGGTGAATCGTTGTTTGAACCATGGATCGTTGGTGTGGTCGTAGTAAGTGGTTGAGGATGATTTGGGTTGAGGAAGAAGTTCCTTCAAAGCTGCCATGGTTGTTCAGCGAGGGAGAATGATGGAACAGAGGATGAATCGTAATTCGAAGATAGAAATTGGAAGAATGTTTGTGTTAAAAGAGAAAACCCTAGAGTGCAGAAAAAGTGCTTAATTGGGCGTAAGCGATTTTTCCTATGCGGCTAAACTCTCGCGTTTGGAAGAGATAGTAATAATTGGGCTCAAGTGTATTTTTAATCTCCCAATTTTCATTGATTCAATAAATTACCTCTCCGGTTTTTATAGTCTATATTTTTATTTTTCTCTAGATATATTTTAATTTTATAATTTATTTTCTTACATATCTTTTATTTATTTAACGATGATATGAATAATTAATATTTTTAAATTGCTCTGTATTATATATTATATTATTTAAAATATGTTAAATAATTATTTTTTAGTTAAAAAAATTAAAAGAGAGATAAAAATTATATATCTTTAAAATAGGAGATCAATTTCATTAATCAGCGATCAAAATTATAATTAAGTTTATTAGTTAGGGATGATAATAAAATCCGCATTCGCGGGTATCCACCCAAATCCGTTTAATTTAAGCGGGGAAAACCTACTTTAATTGGTTGCGGTTGCGGATTTTCCCGATATTAAAATTTGGGGGCAGGGGCGGGTTTGAGTGGTGATATTCGCTCTGTCCCTGCACCCAAACCCGTCTCGCAAGTATTATTATTGTAATTTTTAAATTTTATATATATATATATACATATTTAATATTTTTTAAATATTAAAAATTATAATTTTATCTCTATATAAAATATTTTTTAATTTTATTATTACTTAATAATTATTATTTTATTATAATAAATATAATTTTTAAATTTATAATTTTATATATATGAGTGAGTGCGGTACAGACGGAAAATCCGAGACCCGTTGCAAGGGTGCCTAAATTTTACACCGCTATGAAACAGGGCGAGAACGAATTTTCTCCGATTAGTCGGATGCGGGTGTGGAGGAGGCGAAATCCGCCTCCGCCCCGTTGCCATGCTACAATTAGTTAATGTTACACTTAGTTGAGAAGGGAATGGAGTGAAGGAAATATTTTATATTTGTTTGATTTAATTACTAAGAGGGAGAAGAGAGGAATAAAATCATTTACATCTTGTTTCAAAATAGTCATCTCTCTATGGGACATTTTTTCAATTAAGTTAATCTATTACTCAATGTGATATGACAATATTAATTGTCGTTTAGTGTTAAATTCGTCGATATCTTTACTCAAATTCTATCAAAATAGTTGTTACACGAATGAATATTGTAATTGTATCTAATTTGGGCAATATAAATCCTAAAATATCTATTTATAATATATTTAATTAGCTTTTAACTTGATTGCGCTGACACGTCATCCATACATGCACCGTTAAATTGTCTTTATTCCAAGGAGTTTCAATTTTTTGAGCATATACTATTTTTTTTCTTCACTTAATTACAATTTAATATTTTGATATTGTTTTCTTCTTCATAAAACCATATAGTTTCATAACAACACATTTCAATAATCGCATTTGTTAATTTCTTATTCCATAACATAATTATCTTCTATAATTTTTCATTGGCTTACCGTTATCTTCTAATTAAAGATTTGTTTTTGTTTTGCCACATTCAACATCTTTATGTAGCTGAAACTTTTACAACAATTGAACAATGAAGCCACAAGATTAGTCGTGCGTATTCTGTAACCTAACACTTCTTTTGTAATACAATTTTGAATCCATGAACAAATCACATAGATATTAACAATTAATATTTGTCTATATAAATATCACAATGATAGACTACTAAAATCTAATTTTGTCAACAAGTATTTTTAATAAATTATACATGAATATTACAAAATATAATATGATGACAAATTTTAAATATTATTTTTTTCACTTCAACTTAATTATATTGTGATTGTTCATAAAAATTTAAATAAGATAGTGGTTTAGTTATTTTCGTCTAACCCGTTATCACCTAATGTATATCTTTGGCCTCATTCTTAATGTAACAATCCATGTCCATTTTATAATACATTTATATTTTCAGTCATTTGATTCTATTTTTTTGTGATAGTTTTTAGTTAAGTTGTGAAAGATAGAGTGAGTATATTCATAAGAGAGTTAACATTTTTTTTTAAAATAAAATAAAATAATTTTAAAAAGTAATAAAAACACAAAAGTTCATATCAAAATTGTTTTAATATTTTTTACAAAAAGTTATTGGTCTGTCATAGACATTCAGAGATACTGTTTTGATAAGAAACTTGATCCTTAAGAAAATGAAGAAGTCCATTATTTTCCATGCATAGTGGAAATGGTCGAGTCTCTGAAATATTTTCTTGTGATGATGCTATCTTGTTAAGAGGGGAGGGGAGAAATCTCTCCTAAAAGGGGGGTTTGAAATGTTCCTGATAATACCAAGTGCAAGCTAAGGGAAGGCTTTCTAGGCCCAACGAAAAGCCTCTACTTGAAATACACTATTATGTGAATTAATTGGGACATATTAATGGTGCCTGTCAAAGTTTATATATTTGATATCACTGATACTTTGAAGATGTCAGATAAGTCTAAAGGAATGAGTCCATAACACGATTGCAAGGTATGTGAAATCAAAAGATAAAAGGAAGTTGAGTGTGCTATTAAATTTGTTCATAATTGTTATTGTTTTTATAAGTTTATTTTTTAAGATAGAGAATTAGTTAAGGATTAAATAAGTTTTCGAACTCTATAAATATACAAGATTTTACATGGAAAATTGTAGTATATTGAGCTCCTTGAAAGTAAAATTAAATAGAAGTTATAAATTTGCATTACCAAAACTCAACTCATTCATTTTACATGGATGGTTGTGAGATCTTACTTCCAAGAGAAAAAATCTGTATTTTGAGCTAAACATACCCTTGTCACTTATGTGTGTCCAAAAAAAATTAATAAAATTTTTTGATAAATTTTTTTGTAAACTTTCATATTTTTTAAAGAAAATCTGATACCTTAGCTGAAAAAATCTCATCCTCTAATCTTTACAATTCAAAAGATATACACAAGATATGTATATCACTTGTCCTGTGATTCCTTCAACTGCAAGGACTTCAAAACTTCCTTGCAAGCTAGCCTTTTGGCTGTTTTCTTATCAGCGTAACCTTTGTACTCAGACTGATGAATTACTCCATCAGCTATTACCTCGACTCTACAACTAGTAACACCGTCGTTCCGAGACAAGGTCTTCTCCATAGTATAATTCATTTCCTGGCACAGTTCAGTTAATTCTCTGACAGGATGGACCTTTAATGTATCAGGTGTCACAAGGGGTTCCAAAAGGGGTCTTATGCTTTTCCACACAACCTCCTTGTCGTATCCTGAATCAACCAGTATAGCACCAGCTAGAGACTCTATGATGTCTCCAAGTACCTGCAAGCAAAAACAATAGGAACAATCTTAATTGGTATTGTAACAGTTTACACATCCTTTGTTGATCAAACACTATTTCGACAAACTAACCTTGGGGAATGATGTCTCGGATTCCCATCCAAAAGTTGATGATGAAGACACCTCATCAAATTTATCAAGTGTGGCTACAATATGTTTATGTAACTCCTGAGAGGCATGGAGTACATGTTTATGCAATTGAACCTTAATGGCTGACATTGCATAACAGTCGTTATTTACAGAGGCTGACCTCATGTCGGTTAACTGCCCGGGTGACATGCCAGGATATTCTTTATACAAATGCATAGTAATGAGATAATCTAACACAGAGTCTCCTAAATATTCTAGACGCTGCAGATAAAGGAATATATTATACAAAAAATGAGAGAAAAGTCAAACACATGTAACAGGAATAAGAGGATAACATATTTTGTGATCTTAACCTTCCAGTTCCCAAAGGAAATGGCTGGTAATCTGGAGTTAGGTCAAGAGTTAAGAAAAATATAACCAATGATTGTTACAGTTAGGATTTGAAACACATAATTGATAATGGAGAAGATTGTAAATAATTAATATTTATTGACATCCATCAAGATTTGAAAAAGACAAGCTAATCAATAACAAAAAGTAAGTACCTGATAGCATGTTGGCACTTCGGGAAGCATGTAAGAACCATGTGTCATAGCTTCTACTAATAGAGAACGGTTCCTGAATGAGTACTTCAATAGGGATTCTAGAAAGCCGACATTAACTACATTCTCAGGAGCATTGAGTTGCCTCTCATAGGGCATAATATTAAAATTCACTTTGATACCAACACAATCCATAAACAACAATGCAGCCTTCTCGCCACCAGCGCTAAGGAAGGCACCTATTAGTGCTTCAACAACATCAGCAACAATTTTACGCTTCAATTTTCTATCTCCGCGAATATATATTTTCGTCCCCTTGTAAACCGTCTCTTTTAATTTAGAACTTTTTGATTTAAATCCAGGAATGGTCCAGGTCTTAGGATCAAAAGGCTCGTTCCGTATGAAGCCCTGCAACTCAGAAGAATCGACATTCAATAACAGAATTAATATATTATCTGCAAGTAGAGTTTAAAGATAATAATGCAGAATGAATAGCCAAGCAAAACATTACTTAGTATGTTAGATATTGTTCACTTCTCATTTTGACCTTGAGTGCTTTACATAATGTTAGAATATTAAAAAAATATCTTATAATATCTTTTATATTATATTAGAGTATCTTGAGTTATTTCTTATGATCAATTTATAATAATAGCAATATCTTAGAATTGGGTCTAAGGATTATTATGATTTGTTCTTGATTTAGGATTGAGTCTATGTTTCTATATAAATAGAGATTAGTATTGAGTCTTTTGTAATCAAGTTATCATAAAACTATTATCAATAATATTCAAACCCTTATTATTTTTGTTTCTCCTTTTCTCTAAAATCCCACAACTTCAACACATAATAATCAACCATGAAGTAAAAATCAATTTATTGGATCAAAATTATAAATACCTACAAACTTCCAAAAGCACAATATCAACAAGTCAAGAAATAGCGTGCAGGAGGGAACATTCTATGAAATAGAATAAAATAAAATACGAAAAAATGTTGAAAGGCAGCATCATAAGAGATGTAAAGCATGATAGATTGAAGAATAAAATAATATGAAAGAGAGGGAGAGAAAGAATACCGGAAGTTTACTGCGGCAACCTAACTTACAGAGGGCAGCATTAGAAATGATCTTCTGCCTCTTCACAGTAAGGAGACCTTCGTGGTGATCTGGATACGTATTAAAAAGCTGTTGACTAGTAGCATATTTTAGGAAAGAATCTCCAAGTGTCTCTAGAGACTCATAATGAAAGGTTTCCTTGCAACTCTTTGTGGTCATTGCTTCCAAGACCTTCAACGCAAATTGCCGATACCATCAATTCAAAAATCAGACATAGAGATACTAACAAGACAAATTAACCAAAAAATGCAATATGCAAAAATTCCACACCAAGTTTCTTCTTAATCTATTTAACGTGTATTAGCCAAGGCAGTGCAAAATAGAAGTACGGCAAAAGGAACTTTTTACCTTCATTATCTAGAGTCTCGTGTTTCCTACAACAATTCTTCTTTCAGAACTACTTTCATTATTAATAAACTATTATAATAGAGAATATACAGTAAAACATCTGTTTTTTCTACAACTTTTAGCTATTAAGGGCAATCAACAAATTGATACAAAATTGTTAATTCAGGGAAAAAAAATTATAAATTATAGCCCACCTTGAATGTTTGAATCTGATTCTGCAGACAATGATTCAAATGCAACTTTTTAAAGTTGAAAGCTCCAAGCAACGACTCAAGTCTATGCATGATCGATGGAATAAAAGAAAATGAATAAAGTGTGCTAACTGGTATTGGTGACATGATAATAGCACATAGTTCAGGAGGTAATTCAACAAAGGTTTTGTTGACATCTGAAAGAGAAAAAAACATAGTTAGGATTCAGATTAGATTGCACATAATTAGTTTTCGGACAGCGGTAACTGTAACTTTTTTTCTACATAAGATTATAACACGAGCACTTCTGAACAAGCAAGCCAATACAGAGGTAACACTGAAGAAAACCAAAGTTTAGTGCCTCATACAAGGACAAACCATTTTAATATTTACAATCACAAAAAATAGTTCAGAAGAAATAAGAAAACTCAAAAACCTGATTGCCTTTCAATTATAATCAGAAGGCTTACAATGGCAGGGATACATTCAGAAAATATATTAACATTGGTAATGTAGCCAACACTAATTTTAATATTCATGGGCTTGATCAACCCTCTAGGTATCTGCTTGTTCGAAACTGTTTAGATTTAACAGAAGAACCTATACCTTTTGTACTTTTATGGACACCATAGGTTTGGTATGATACTCACTAAGGAAAGATTAAGGAACTAAAAAAGCAAATTAAGAAATTACAGCTCATACCTCTCTCCTTTACTTGTCTGGAGCCATGACAATAATTTTTTACTGGAAAAATGTGTCTTGCCTTAAGTAGGCGTTGATGGTCAAAACGCAATTGAATGCCGTGCCTGAAATTTGGAAAAGGATAAATTAGAATATTGCACCAAAGTAGATAATTTAACTGGATAATAAAGATCTACTTTAAAAATTTACTTACTTCTGTTCAAAGTAATTCTTGTAGGTAGTAATTTCACCATCCCTTACTTTTAGAGGCGAGTTTCCATCCAATTCCATTATATTAGTCGTGATGTAAGTACGGCCATTATGAGGAGTACAGACCAAAGCATTTTTCAATATGCAAGCACAAATGAAACCCTTTTCAGTCCGTATGTTGGCTTCATGATGCAGACACTCCATTTTAGATGGATGGATGGAATTAATAGTTAACCAATCAACATCTGTTCTTTCCTCTATAGCAATAGATGGCAGCAGAAGATAATCAACCTCAAGATTATCTTCCAAACAGCATTCGTCAAAAACAGTTCCCTTATCTGTTTTATGATCCATAAGAATTCCAAGGACATTAACCTGGAACCTTTTACACAAAAGAACCTGGAAAATGAAAACAAACCATAAATGTATTGAATTTTCCTAACACTTGCAAATATGTCAAGATATAATTAAAGGAACACAAGAGAGATACCTGATCCGGCGAGAGATTAATGGATCCTTTGTATCTCAAGTTTACATCCAAGCTCCCTTTGTCAAAACACATGTCAAATTGCATGCATGCGATTTCTGGATCGAGCTCGACTCTAGTTGCAAGAAAAATGTCTTGCACGGTAAAATCATAGCTAAAATTTTGTTTTAGCTCTATTAAATAACAATAGTAGGTTGTGTTACTATTGTTTAACACGCGATTCACCAGTTCAAATGGTACATAACTCGGTTGCTCCTCATCATAAGGTTCATTCCCTGAAAGATTTTGCTTTGATGTCGAAGTCATTCAAATAATTATATGCTTATATAGAATTATTTGTTTAAGTATTTTGAAAAATGAAAGGCAATCATAGTAATAATTAAAGGAATCATGAATAGAAGGCATGAAGTTACCAAATTCCTCGACCTCTGCTTCTTCAACGACAATAGAAGGGACAAGATTATCTGTCAAAGCTCCAATCTTATGAAGTTGTTTGCATGCTTCAAGGCATGCAATATTTTTTAAGAACTTTGTGTCACCTTGTACACGAATAGCATGTATAGGACAGCTCTTAGGAAGATACAATGTTCCAGTCTCTTTGTCCCACCTTGGAGTTGGTTTAAAGTACCTGGGCGTTTAAGCCAAATGGGATGAAGGATGAAAAATTAAGCGGACAAGATTAATGCAAAAGAAAGCATACCTTAGGTTCATTAAACGAAGAAAAATTAATATGGAAGAAAAAGGCAGAAATAGACGAACTAACCCATCTGCAGGGAGTCGTGAGCAATATAAGTGCATCAAAGTAATACTAGAGCTAAGATTGACAACAGCTTCCGTGCTTGCAACACGATAAACTTCCTCATGAAATCGGTCACTTTCAAAACGTTCACATGGAAGGGAAGACTGACGCAAGGACTCCTTCCTCATGATTTCCACACCAGCAAGGTACTTTTCTAGTCGAGAACGTGTGACTGAATCCCCGCTGTAAGTTTTGAACAAAATAAGGAGGTTTTGGTGAAAATTAACTTAGAAACATTTAGATTTGATATTATAACTTTGTATCTTGCAGCATGCTAATTATCACTTACCTAAGTGCTATTATAGTAAAATAGAAATCATAGTATTAACACAAATAACAAAAAAAAAAGTACCTCTTAACCATCAATATGTAATCTGAATTTTGCATCCTGGCACGGCCACGAGACTGTATGAAACTGCACACTGTGGGAGATGGGTCAAATCTAATAACCAAATTGCAACTTTGAACATCTAAACCCTCTTCAAGAATTGATGTTGCAATAATGACGTTTACCTGCAGATTAAAATACTCCCTTAATAAGTAATTGTAGTTGCTTATTACAATTTACAATGCATTGGATTATCTAAGAAAGCTACATACCAATCCCAAACGAAATTCTTCCACAATTTCATTTTGGATTTTCCTGGATTGGTTTTGCAACTGACTGCTGTTTCCTGCAATGAATTTAGCCCTCCAGCTATTGTATTTTGGAAGCAAAGTGTTCAATAGAGTCTCAAGGACAATAGCTGTAATGACCCTTTCCACAAAAACTATGCATCTCATTTCAGTAAAAGCCCTGTAACTGTAGTATGCACAGTATATCAATTAAAATAGATTTAATTAATTAATTAATAATAATAATAATAATAATAATCAAACAGTTATAACCTGTACTCAAGCAGACATTCAATAAGACAGCACACTTTGGAGGTCAATAGCCCCCTATCCAAATCGGAATTCATATTGTCGCCAATAGCCCACTGGGGATCTGAGTATGAAGAAATTTTTTAAAATTAATAAAAGAATGCAAACAAAAGATTGAATTAAAATTTCATGTATTTTCTCAATGATTATAGAATCATTACCAGATGGTATGTAACTTTTCAGTGACAACATAGTAGCCGATCTAAATTTTTTTACAATTTGATCTCCAGAGTTACCCCATAAGAAAGTTTCAACTTCAATCAAAGATAAGCTCTCTGCAGCCTATCATGTAAAAAAAAAAACAGTTGATGTCAATTATGCAAACATAAACATAAAATAGAGCCATAAATAAAGTCACTACAACAAAGGGGAAAGAACCTTCAAAGCCAACCAAATACCAAGCTCATCCAAGCAAAACATTGAGCTAGCAAAAATCTTCGATATTTTCCTGATTGCGGAGTCAGCAGCTGATTTTGTGAAATCTGAGCTTGTCACATAAAGCTCATGCTGAAGAACAGAATACACCCATTTCAAGAAAATAGTCAACTATGATTGGACAAAAACACGCACTACTATAATTTGGAATCAGTGCCAAATTGTGAGAAAAGGTGAGAAAACATAAAGAAAAACACCACAAGTCGTCACTGAAACAAAGGTTTTTAGCATACATTTCAACTTTTAACAAACAGGAGATTTCACTCTCTGAGTAATTTCAGAGCATACATCTAAATGATTTGCTTAAATGTACACAAACCTGTTGTTTTAATATGTTGAGTTTATTGGCTAATTCTGAGAATAGCGTATATGAAATTGCTTTCTCCTTGTAATAACGGAATTTCAGGGTTGAGCTTGGTACAAACTGTGAGATGACAGCTTCACTAAGACAGGTATAAACCTTCATTTCAAACAAATATATATATCAGAGAAATAAAGCATAATAAGAACTACATTACTTAAGTTTCTGGGGTATGAATGTATATGTTTTTGGAAATGGTGATATGTACTTTGTTTAATTGAACTTTTATACACTCAACATTAGTAATGGAGCCTCCATATGGAAAAGATCCATACCCTATTGAGTTGTACTTCAAAACAGAAGAGTATACTACACTCAAAGGAATAAATTTTTCTAATGTTTTTAAAGCCTTTTCAAATAACAACTCTAGCATAGGTGTGGGTTCCAGTAGTACCTCTAAGCTATACTAACAAGAGTCTAGAGCAGCTTTAACCTATGAAGCACAAACACGGACACTAGACATGACACCAACAAGAACACGTTGTCACCAATAATAATTTGAAAATGAAAGAAATTGAATATAACATGTGTAGGACATGCGTCGACTGCAAGGCACACATTCAATATGAAGTGTCGGTACTGGATAGCCTTTAATTGCTCCCTAAAACTAAGAAAATAACTAAAAAGATGCAAATTAAATAATAGCTAAGCTAATATATCATTAATTCTTGTTCGGTTACATCCTGACAGTAGGCTCTATCATAGACTCTGAACTGTATTTTCTTACGGTAATATTCACAAAAAAGATAAGGGGATAATATATTGCCACTAAACACAACAACATGCATAGAAAGAATAAACAAAGTAAGAAAAATTGTACATACAAAGGAAGGAAAAAAAACAACCTTTGAATGCATTAGAGTCATGAGTTCACGAATATTTTTTGACAAGGTCTCTTCAGAATTTCCAGCTGTATTAAAAAATAAAAGTGAAGAAAAAGGAAAATGAACATGGGAGAATAACTGACACTACTAAATAATCAAGAAACACTAGCAATACAAAGAAATGAATAGAAACTTTCTTTTGGTTTGTGTACCTTTCGACTTAATTGGGGATGCAGTCATCCCAAAAATTCGAGGAAGCTCAGAGACACCAGATCTTAACTTGTGGTGGTAAAACTCCTGCATGCAACATAGAATAAATTATATACTATGGTAATAAGTTCAAATACATGTGTATCACGGAATAAAAGAAGAAACCTTTCAAGGTTGATGATTCAGTCAGAATTTTACAATATTTTAATTTTAATGAAGAACGTATCACAACTAAAATATACTATGGTAATAAGTTCAAAATACACATTTATCAGTCAAAAGAAAAGCAAGTAAAGGTATAACACTTACAGTCATGATACAAGCATAAGGGTGTCTACCCCCAGCATGATGACATTCATCCATTATTAAAACCTTTATCATATTCAGTTTGATAAAGCTATGCCTCAAGCAAGAGAGCAATATCGCAGGAGTCATGACAAGCACCTGTGCATTCAAAAGCACGACCATCATTAATTACAGTTCTATACAGAACAGAGAAAGATTAAATTCAGAATCATCATACTAAAACTTTAATAACAAATGACATTTTTATTCAGGTTAATTGAATTATAAAATAACAGAAAACTAATGTCTGTTTTTCTATTTTATATGAACATAGAGATTGAAGCCACAAACCAGATAGATTATGGTTATGCAAATACAAGATTAATATGAATATGAAATAACAAAGAACATCTTTTATGTGTGATAGAAATGCAAAGATATTCACCTCATGTTTCTCCATTTCTACTTTCCATGTAGCTTCGTCCCAATAGTCTACCCCCATGTCTCCCCAATACATTCCAACTTTGAGATCACTGTGATTTTTCAAGGCTTCAGCTTGCTACAATAAACAAGTAAATAAACAATCACAGTGAATTCTCAATAATCACATAGAAATCATTCATCAGACAATGTATCTCAAATAAGCAAAGTTATTATAAAAGAGATAAACGTGGCTTCATACTTGAGAAACCAATACAACTTTAGGAACCAAAAAAACAGCAATGTAAGGAGACGGCTTTCGGAGGTGATAAGCATAGCTTTGAAGAAGCATAATGGCGATCAAGGTCTTGCCAGACCCGGTTTCCATATACACTATGGTATTTTCACGAATTGCTTTATCCAAAGCTTCAAGCTGATAGCTACACACTCAAAAAAAAAAAAAAAAAACTCAACAACCCAAACCATCAACGCATGCAATCAACATTATAATATAATGGAAAAGGTTTTGTTTGAAAAAAATAACCTTCTAGCAAATGAAAGAGTATCAGGCATGACCTCCAGCTGATCATAGTCATCTATTACCATCAGAGCATCTTCCATAGTCTTTGATGAACCTACATTATTCAAATAAAAAACTACCAAAATGTAAAATCAAAATAATTACTCTAAATTTGAAGACACCAAACACAACATTAACACTACATCAATCAATAATAATTTAAAAAAAATAAAATCAATTGAATGTAACCATATGCATTGGTATTAGAAACAGACACCAACATGTGTCCAATACCAATAAACTCAATCTAAGACACTGACAAGTGTCAAACAACAGCCATCAATTTAAAATGTTAGTGCTACTTAGCCTTAAACTTACCTCCCTCTCATTTTTTTTTTTTAAATAAAAATTGAGAAAATGAAAATTATTATTAATAACAATGCAGTAATCATGATTTTACAATATCAAACTCTAATCACTTAAACCGACACCTAGGAGACTCCTCAGGGGATTCATCTCAAATTCAACAAGAAGAAATAAGAGAAACCCAGAAATCAAAAAACAGAGTAATGAAAAGGGACAAGAGTAAAAGTGGAAAATATCCTAACTTTTGCCTTAGAGGGCAATGAAGTAAGTAGAAAACCAAAAACTAAAGAAGCAAGAAAAGCCCTAATGAATGTATCAATCTATGTATCTATTGAACAAAATCTCTAAAAAAAAGTAAAAGGAACGGTTGCTTAGAGGGTAGGGAGAGGAAAAGAAAAAGAGAAAAAACTGTTCAAGTTACTTTAAGATGAATGATCATTTAAGAAGAAACAAACATGGAATTCAGATTATGCAAAAAAAAAAAAGAACTTACTATTTATTGAGTCAGTGTTTTGATGGGACCACCGCATAGAGTGTATTCGTGGGGTTTCGAGGAATCTTGAAATGAATTTTGAAGTGTGCGCGCGAATGCAATATGATTACAATGCAACCGCACGCACCACTCACTCGCATCAAAACATTCACTTCATTCCATCAATCAAAGGATTTTCCGATTCAAATTTGTATACTATTAGTAGCTCTTTTCAAACTCAACTTTAGTAACTGTTATTTCATTTTTCATTATTTACTATATCTTTCTTTTCAAAATTTTACTCTGATGGTTAAGTAAAAGAGGTGCGTTATTTTGGTATCTCAATTACTGTATTAGTATCTTTAAATTATTTTTTTATACTTACAGATGGCTTATAAGTCCAAACAAAAACGAATATTGATTATTTTCCCTTTAAGTATGATAAATTTAGATCTCTCAATTCAATGAAAATAATCTTTTGATGTACTTTGTTAAAGTGGAAACTATCCATTTTGATGTCATAATTCTCCAACATCACATAAAAATTAAAAATAAGTGCATTTAACATCAAAAATTTGATGTCAAAATATCATTTCTAAGCAGTATGTTATCAATATACTACTGATGGAACTCTTTTGTATACACTTTTTTAAAACATTCGTATTTATTTATTGAAAGTTATATGAATCCATTAAATTTATTGTGATATATATATATATATATATAT
>JBBPBT010000659.1:2475000-2486890 GCA_037974875.1 Cicer bijugum | reverse complement strand
TGAGCCAACTAACAATGTGAAATTATATAATCATAAGTTTTTATTTTTTTGAGCAAATATAATCACAAGTTATATATAAAAATGAATAGTCAACAAAATTTACAATATTATTTTTAAGGCTAAGAAAATAGGCAAAACTATGAACAAAAGGGTTAAAACCACACAATACAATGTAAGTAAGTTTCATTTGTGCAAACAAAGTAAGCACATACCACATATGATTATTGAAAATTTCTAAATGATATATCTTATTATACATGTAATTTCTTTCTGAAGAAATTTATTTATATGTAATGATAATCTGTGGAAATTTTAATATATATAAATTTCAAGTATACATTACATGGGTTGAATATTGAAAGTCCTAGCAACCAATAATTATTTCTTGCCTTTAAAAATGTTGAGTGTGAGAATTTTCAAGTACAGCTTGTTCTAGATTGGTTGTGTTTGCCATGCAAACAAGGACACACATTTATAAGATGGAAAAGATTAAAAAAAATGGCTAAGATTTGCAGGTGTATTATTCAAATGTTTTCATATTGATATTGTATAACTTAGATATATAATCACAAATAAGTTTCGCTTATATAAAAAGTTAGTTTCTCAAGTAATCAACAATTCTACAAACATCTTCGGTTGTTCTCGTATCTGGGGATTTATCCATCAAAGTCTATATTCTTCTCCAGTTAAAAATTAAACATTCTTTCCAAAAAAAACTAGTTCAAGTATATTTCAATTCTAGAAATAATAAATAAATTGACACAGTAAAAAAAACTCTACAACATATTGACTAATTATAATTTATTTCCTTTAAGGTGAACAACTCATTTAAAAATAAAATAAAATAAATAGTGTAAAATACATATATAAATTTGTATGATCAATTACATATAGTTTATAATATTAATCATTAATTCACTCATTTTGTCAATTTTTTACTTTAAATTATATAAATTTGTATCATTTACGTGATGAAAACATATTTTATCACAATAATTTGGGTACACACGCAAAGTTATATTTTTTATTTAATTCTTTAAAAAAATACATATGAATTATTTTCTTTCTACACTTTTTCAAATATGTGTATGTGCAAATGGTATGTTCAAATAATTGTGGCCAAGCAAGACTTCTTAGATACATTCAGAGAATCAATAATAACCATTCCACAATAATAAAAACAATCTTAACAAGGAAAAACAATGAATGGAAGAGAGACATGGAAAAAAAAAAGGAAAGGTAGAAGAAAAAAAAACATAAAAAGAGAAACAAAATAAGTACCTGCAGGCGTAGGTTTAGAAGCACAAGGTGGCGTCATAGTGGACAAGTGCGACTGAGGTAGAGATTTTGTGATATACCAACAATGAACTGTATAATAGATTTAAAGATTAAGGCCGATAATAATATAAATATAGTTTGGCCTTAACAACTTTTTACTTATACAAAAGGAAAATATATATTTGGAGTTGACAATATATTTTGAGTTTGAGAGATGGGGAAAAGGTTAAAAAAAAAATACAAGGAAATAGATAATGAGGTGGTGTTTCAATTTTTAATTGATAGAGTTATAAGTTTTCACAAAACAAAACTAAAACAACCATTACTAATATGGTTTTGAGCTAGATCAATGTCAAAACATAATCATAGAAACAAAATGAGTACCTCAAGATGTAGATTTAGGAGCACAAGGTGGCGTTATAGTCAACGAGTACGATAGTGGGGAGAGTTTTTGTGATACACAAACAATGAACTAAATAATGAATTTAAAATTTTTGTGATACGCAAACAATGAATTAAGTAATGAATTTAAATACTGAGATTGATAATAATATGAATGGAGTTTGACCTTAATACTTTTTTACATATAAAAAAGGAAAATATATATTTAAAATACTTTTTTACATATAAAAAAGGAAAATATATATTTAGAGTTGAAATTATATTTTGAGTTTGACATAAAGAAAAGATAAAAATAAAATTACAAGGATATAAAAAATGAGGCGGTGTTTCAATTTTCAAATGATGGGGTGATGCGCTTTCACAAAACAAAACTAAAACAACCACCACTAAATGATCTTGAGTCACATGTATCAAAATTCACTTACATTTACGATAATTTATGGTATTATTTAAAATCTCATATCCTCGATGAGTGGTGGTGTGTTAAAACTTAAACATTTAATAATATGACTTAATTACAGTTTTGATCTTTCTATTTTTATTTAATTATGAAAATAGTCATTCCATTTTATTTCTTTTAAGTTTTGATCCATAAAGAATTTTAGTCAAAAATTTGATTAAGTGTCATTTTTTTTACAATGACTTAAACCACACAATACCTAAATATCTTGTGATACAAAATTGTACTTGATATATATATATATATATAATCATAAATAGTGTGGCATGACTTAAAAAAATGAACACTTTATCAAATTTTAGATTAAAAATCTATTTCAGAACCAAAATTGAGAAGAAATAAAATAGGTGAACTCTTTTCGTAATCCAACTAAAATAAAAGAACCAAAACTACAATTAAACATAATAATAATTTAAAATCATATAGAAAAAAATTATAACATATTTTCTCTATCTCATGTCATTTGTATTATAAGGTAGAATTTGTCTAATTTAAAGGGAAAAATTAGTAAAGTGCATAAGATAATATACATATTTTTAAAATTTTATTAAATATATTTAATATTGGAATACAATAATTTATTTTAATAAAAACAACTCTATTAATGGTGTTAGAGTGTGTTTGAATTATGAGATTTTATGAAGTAATATAATATGAGAGAATACATCAAATTCTTTAATGTAAATGACTTTGTTTAGCCGTTAAATTTGAACAATTTTTACAATTAATGAATTTTATTAGTTATTATATTAGAATTAAATTTAGAAAATTTTAAATTTCACATTTTTTTACTAAAAATATCACATAAAGTTTAGAAATTAAAACTTTTCTTATTTTATAAAATGTGAATGTCAAATTAGTTCTTATAATACTTTTTCAAATTATGATTGTTGGTATCTATATATTATAAATTTTGCATACTAATTCCTGCTATTTTCTTTCAAATTTTTTTATCAGTTCCCCTATTTTTTGAATTTTCCACATTGATCCATTAACTTTCTATACATTGGTGTATATTGATCCATTTTGCATCCTTGCGCAGGGGCCATGCTAATCTTCTCTGTATCGTTCCAATTTTCTCAGAATGCCCCCCAATTGTTGTTTCTGAAAATTACTTTTGAAAAATAACAATGCCACCGATAAAATTACTGGGTTGAGTCGCAGACTAGGTCACTCTCTTTAAGACGTTTCGAGGCACTGCCCAAATTGTGCAAGACAGACTATCAACCACGAAGTTCCTAGGATAAAACAGCCCAATTACTCTGTGACGGAGTTCCACTGCACTGTAGAAAACCGATCTAAAATTACACCCTCAGATACGAAGTCCATCATCTGACTACTAGAAGTCCAAGCCAAGCCATGCCATGCCATGTCGGGCCGGGCGAGCGGGCGGCGGCGATCCATTTGCTTGCGTTCTCCCTCCTTCACAAAATTGTGGTGCCCCTTGGGGTCCAACCCAAGTGTGAAACTAACACCTTATAAAGGCTATAAATGAGTGTGTTCCCTCCTATGTGGGACTTCTCATTTTTTAATTCACAACATTAAAAGCCATCATCAATGCCATTTAGATTCCATCATTTACAACAATCCCCCACTTGAATTTAAAAATAGGTTCTTGAATAGAGTCAGACGCTTCTATAAGATTATGCATAAACAAATGTGTCTATTGACTTGAACCTTTGCGTAGTAAGTAAGATTCAGATTCAACAAGAGCGACTCGTAGTCTTGAACTCTATCTCTGACATCAAACCCACACATAGCCTTTTCATTGGGTGTATTCTCAAAAGCTCGTGCATTTAGGGCCATGCACGTGTATCCCAGTGTAGTGAACGCTCTAGGAATTCTGCCTTAAAATTCCATAGGAAGCGACCCCCACTTCCACATTCACATAGGTGAGTCTATCAAGAGTACTCCTGTAGCTAGGTACTCCACTCCACATAGAGTATAGATCTCATTAAGAGTTTCTATTATCTCATCCTTTCATCGCTTCATGACTCATGCTTCCTTCATATATTATGTAGCATGTTCATCTCATATCACTATGACTTGTTATTACCTATTGAACCTAATTCTTGGGATCTCCAGTCTTTTAGGTTGGGTTACCATCACAGGTGACTCATCAATCTATAGGCAATAGTCTCAAAGGATCTGCTAAATTCTCATCGCTTCAGGACTTATGCTTCCTTCATATATTATGTCTTGGGATCTCCAGTCTTTTAGGTAGGTCGGACTTTCATCCTTTCATCGCTTCAGGACTCATGCTTCCTTCATATATTATGTAGCATGTTCATCTCATATCACTATGACTTGTTATAATTCTCATCGCTTCAGGACTCATGCTTCCTTCATATATTATGTAGCATGTTCATCTCATATCACTATGACTTGTTATTTCCTTCATATATTATGTAACATAATCATCTCATATTACTATGACTTTCTCACAATCGTCAAAGGATCTGCTAAATTCTCATTTTTCAATTCACAACATTAAAAACTATCATCAATGCCATTTATATTCCATCATTTCCAACAATATATATATATATATATATATATATATATATATATTATTTAGTTACTTTTTCGAAACAAATAAGTTTTAGAATGGAAAATTTTAATTGCTCTACCCAATTAATAATTAAAACAATTGGAATGTCTGAAATTTTATCCTAAAATTTACAATTGCCTCATCCAAAATACACACTTAAGAGTTTTTTTTATATATATTTCACATGTTAAATTACTAGTGTGTGTACGACTCCTTATTAAATGTACGAAAACTAATTACAATTTGAATATCAAATGGTCTAATGCCACTAGAGAACCGTTTTCCACTCATCAAGGACGATTGATTGATGGACACATCCTCTTGGCTTTAGTAATATGGAAGGTGTCTTTTGAAGATTGACCATTTTGAAGCAACCAAGTGGACTTGGTATTGGTATTGGAAATGGAAAGGTCTATTTTTAATTAGGAAATAGATATTTTTATTATTTGAACAAATAATTGTTTTGTGTTTTCTTAGAGTTGGTTTATCTTGAAGGATGGTAAAAACTTTTCTCTTAAATTCTATTTTGTATTTAAAAAAAATGAAGTAGTTGAAATTTAATAACTTTGTTAAAATCGAACAATATTGTTGATCACATAAAACAGTAAATAAATAAAAAAAAACAAATTAGATACTATATAATTTATATTTCAAATCATATAAGAATAAACGACAAAACAAACATTAAAAAAAAATAAATATATATATTTTAAAAAATGAAAACAGATCAAATAAATAAATTATATATAGATTATATAAATTTATAAAATTAATTAAAAAATAAATTTATTCTTGAGATTGTCTAAAGAATCATTTGACACGAAACTCTTAAATATCATAGAAAACAATACTAACCAAATATCAATGATCAACAATAAAAATTAAAATACAAAAAGGATAAACAAAATAACATAGACTAATTAGATTGGTATTATGTATATGTAGTGAGAAAAGGAATGAGAATGGTTGAGTATTTGGATCATCTTGTGAATAAAAAAAAAAACTTGGTGAGTTTAGTGAAAACAATGAGAAATGAATAAGGATTAAAAACATTTAAGTATATTGCCGGCTAATTGATGTTACAATGTATAGATACATGCCAATGTGAATGGTATAGAGTGTTGAAGCATATGGAATTTGGCCCTTGATGTTATAAAGGACACGTGGACGGCAAATTTCATTAAATGCATAAAATAAATATTCAAATAAATTTTTATTTTTATTTTTAATAATATTAAAATTATCAAATAAATAATAAAAATATGAGTTTGTTTAAAAATTTAAGTTATAAAATTTACATTATATTGAATATAATAATTAATTTTATGGATTTTGTTTGAAAATTTTGATAAATTTTTTTAAAAAATGATAACATTGTTGACATTTTAAAATACAAAAGATCAAATTGTCACTTAAAATTAAAATAAATGACCAAATGTGAAAGAAAAAAAAAAAAGACTAAAACGTTAACTGAATTAAGTTAAGAGACCGCATAAACTATTTAATCCAAAATATTTAATATTAACAATGCATATATAAGATCAAAATTATTTAAATAACTTTCATAATGAAAATTTAAATATTAAATCTTATCAAATAAAAACACAATGATAGTTTAAAATAATTAGATTAAGAAGACTTAAAAGATTGTTCATATACTACTACTCATTGTTCACATGTAGAATTTATAAGAAAAATGTCTTGCTTTTAATTCTTAGTAAAAATTTGACATAAAAATAACATGTAATTACAAATATCATTTTGTGTACAACAACAAGATAAATAATAATATAAGATAATGGTCTAAGTCTTCTTATTATTTCTTTAAAAAAAAAATCAAGAAGGGTAGGAGCGAAATTTGATTTACTTAATTAGCCAACTATATTATTTTTTTATTTACCATTTTCTTTCCTGAAATAATATTTTTATACAAAATTATATACATAAGTAAGGAGATAAATTAAACTTAATGAAATTAAAAATCACCATAATGTAAATGAAATTAAAAACTCACCATAATGTAAATGAGAGAGGGGAAAATAAAAATAAAAAACAACGAAGATGCTGCACAAGTATAAAGGAGGGTGTAAAACGCAAATATCATAAAATTAGTGAAACCAAAGAATATAAGGCCCAAATAGTAAATGTGCCAAACGGTAGCCCAATAGCCGCAACGGCTAGTAAATATAAAACGGCTAGTTTCTTTTACAATTTTTCTTCAACGTTTTTTCCAATTCCTTTTTTTTTTTTCACTTTCTATCATTGCAACACTCATTGCTACTGTTACTGTGTGTGTTCTTTCCTCTCATAAATTTCCTCTCTTTCTCTCTTTCCCTTTCAAACCCTTCAACCATTTCTGAAAGGAAAAGAAGAAGAAAAAGAGGGGTTACCCTTATAACAATCCTTCGACCTTGTCTTTTATAAGGTTGAATTGAAAGTTTCTTATTCAGAATGACATTCGAAAGAAGCTCTCCGGCGGTGAGGTACGTGACGCCGCCACCGTCGTCGTGGAAGTCGAGACCTTTGCGTTCTCCCACTATGCCTTTTTCAGAGAGAAAGAAATCACCAGCTTCTGTGCATAAAGATGATCTTTTTCATGTAATTCACAAGGTTCCTGCCGGTGATTCTCCTTACGTTAAAGCCAAACAGGTTCAGGTAAATTAATATACTTTTTTTATTCCCTTCACTTTCTATTTTTGATGTTCTTGGTTTTGTTCCTTGAATTCTTGGTCGTGGTTTTTTCTTTTGAGGGAAAGAAAGTTATAATTTTTATTTGTAAATTTTTTTCTTTCTTTGTTGGATTTTTTTGTTATGAATTTGATGGAGTTGGAGGGGTAGGAATTTGAAGAATTGAATTCATGGGGTGGTCAAAGAAGGAGAAACTTGAATTCTCAGTTTTTATGTGATTTTTATGAGTTTATTTTCTTTCATAGTTTTTGTGTGTGCAATGTTTGTGAATGTGAATCTTAAAGTTGGTTGAAATTTGAAATATGAAATTCTTATAGTCCCTTTGTAGTTGTATAAGTGGTTTTTTTTTAATCAGTTTTGTTTTCTTTGAAATATGAAATTGTTAGTCTTTTGTAGTTGGACTTGGAATGTGTAATTAATTTGTAATAGTATGGTAAAAAAGGAGAGAACTTGAATTGCTGAATTTTGAAGTGATTTATTTTTATGAGTTTATTTCCTTTCTTGGTTTTTAGTTTAATGATTGTGAATCTATCTGAATTATTTAATTACACAGTTGGTGGATAAAGATCCTTTGTAGTTGTATAAGTGGTTTTTTTTTTAATCAGTTTTGTTTTCTTTGAAATATGAAATTGTTAGTCTTTTGTAGTTGGACTTGGAATGTGTGATTAATTTGTAATAGTATGGTAAAAAGGGAGAGAACTTGAATTGCTGAATTTTGAAGTGATTTATTTTTATGAGTTTATTTCCTTTCTTGGTTTTTAGTTTAATGATTGTGAATCTATCTGAATTCTTTAATTACACAGTTGGTGGATAAAGATCCAGGTAGAGCAATTTCCCTTTTCTGGGCTGCAATTAATGCCGGGGATCGCGTCGAGAGTGCCTTGAAAGACATGGCCTTAGTTATGAAGCAATTGAACCGGTCTGACGAGGCAATCGAAGCTATCAAGTCTTTCCGCCATCTCTGCCCTTCTGATTCTCAGGAATCTCTTGACAACATCTTGGTTGAACTTTATAAGGTAATAAGGATTCTCTTTTGTTTGTTTTTTGCTTTTTCAAGCCATTAAGTTAGTTAATTTTCTGTACATTCATTTGAATGATGTGGCTGTGTTCTTATTGGATAAGATGATCAAATTAACATGTTTTGCAAGAATCTTAGTTGTTTGTTATTTGCTTAGTCTTGAAATAGACTCTATTAGTGATTGTTTTGGTGACCAAAATAGGCTTACAAGACGGTGGAAATTTGTAGGATCAAGACCTCCACTTCTTAGTCCGATTGTTTTAGCAGTATCATTAAGTGTGTGTTTGGTTTCACTGTAGGGAGAGCCAATAGTGATTCCAGATACATAAAATTGATTTTGACATGTTTGAGTAATGTTGACTAGAATTGATTTCTCCACTAGAATTGGTTTTAACTTAAGTTAGGATTTGTAGCTTTTGACTTCAAATGTGATTTTTACACTCAAATCGACATGAATGTATCCAACAATAGACAGTACATTGAACCCAATTTTAACTAAAATCTATTTTACAAAACCAAATCATTTAAAATCAATTTTTATCACCATAGAACCAAACACACAATAAGTAGGATGAGTTTGGAAAACTTTTGGCAAATAGCTAGACCAGTATGTTGGATTAGTTTCTTATTCATATATGGTTATGATGTTTGTAACTCTCAATTTTGTATTGGAGGACTTTTGCTTACAAAAATCTTTAGTATTGTTGATTGCTGAAGACTTTTAGAACCATCTGTTTAACAGTTTATATAAATTGTTACAGAGGTCAGGAAGGGTTGACGAAGAGATTGACATGCTCCATCACAAGTTGAAGCAGATTGAAGATGGTATGACTTTTGTTGGAAGGACAACAAAACAAGCAAGATCTCAAGGGAAGAAGATTCAAATAACTGCTGAACAAGAGATATCAAGGTATATATACATTTTCATCTATGTTTGTATTTGTCATTATTTATAGGCCTTGTATTGACAATTCAACATCTCTATATCAATGTAGGATATTGGGGAACTTGGCTTGGGCTTATTTGCAAAAAGGTGATTATAAAGTTGCTGAAGAACATTATAGGTGAGCTTTTTTATTTTTCAAAATGCATTTCTGATTTTTGTTTTTCTTTAATTATTTAAACGGGAAAAGTAATAAATAATTCCTTATTGTTTTTTTTTTCCTACAGGAAAGCACTGTCCTTTGAGGTTGACAGGAACAAGCAATGCAATTTGGCAATATGTTTGATGCAGATGAACAAGATTACTGAAGCAAGATTTCTACTTCAGGCAGTAACCACGGCGACAAAAAACAGAAAGATGGACGATTCTTTCGTCAAATCTTACGAACGCGCTACACAAATGCTGCAAGAGATGGAGTCAACAACATCGTCAGTAGATTCACTTAAAGAAAAAGGTGATAAATTTAAGGAAACTCAGAGATTTTCATCAGGGAAGAGCATGACACAGTACTCTACACCAAATTCGGAGAACTTGAATGGAAAGAACTCTGATATGGTTAAAAGTAGGACAGAGAATTGGTCTTTGACATCTGATGCGGACGAATCTCGTCATTCTCATGCGAGGAGGAGATTGTATGAGTCTCCTGATCCTTCAAAGGTTCCTTTCGCAAAACCGAAAAGACCTTCATGGGGCTTCAACAATGGATATCAAAGGGATTCATGGAGAGATAATAACAATTCAGATCCTATACATTCATTTGGAAGTTCTCCTAATGAGATAATTAAACCAAACTCAACACAGGATGATTTTCTTCCACCTGTCAATTCAATGTGGAGGACAACAAGGACAGTAGAAGACACTGCAATAGTAAGATATGGACCTACAACAAAAATAAACCAAGGGGATAAAACAATAGTATTTGGTTCTGGTTCAATAATACACACTTCGAATACAGAAGCAGCTATGAAATTCACAAACAATGATAACAAATCTGCTACAAATTTGCATGACATGGTTGTGAATGGAGCTAATGAATTGGCAGCTTCTGTTAACACAGACCAAAATCAAGGTATGAAATCTCTACATCAAATACTTATGTTTGTTACCGATTTTTCAGAGGTAACTTGTTGAACAATCTTCATGAATTTTCCTCAGGCAACGAAAAACCAGTCCAGAAGAAGAGTTGGGCTGACATGGTAGAAGAAGAACAAACTGATGAATATGAATTCTTCAATTTTGATGGTCTGAATCACGGTGCTCATGCATTTGGTGATGAAAACTCAAACTCAAACATAGTCTATCAACCTCCTCTTTGGTCACATAGCCACCAAACTGAAGGTTTGAACCAAAAACTTGAATTATTGAACTTGAGAGATGGATATAATGCATATGTGAATCCAACGGTAAGGCGCTCTTTGTTTAACGATTCGGAATTGACAAAGGAAAGGGATTCATTATTTGGAGAGGAGAAGTTAACAAGGAGAACCAGGCTGCAAGTTTTTCAGGATATTACTCCTTCATGATGATGAACTTTGCCTAAGATTTATTTGTATGTGGCTACAAAAGAGCTTAAAACAAGAAATAGAGTTAGTTATACAGACAGGTTTATACTATATAGGAAAAAAGGAGAAAAATGTAAACTAATAGTTAGTTATTAGTATGAATAATTGTTAGGATTGTTATTTTTTTGATTTTTTTTTTTTGTTAGTCCTATGACTTATAAATAGGACTGACTTTTTCACAAGGAGATTATTTTGTGAGTTTATAACTAGAGAGTGCTCTAGTGTAAGGGGAGAATAGTTCCTCTGTGTATCTTTTCCCTTTTAATCAATAAAATTCACGGGCGAATAATCCCGTTTCCCTAATTCTTTTCATAGTAGTCATTTTTTTTTTCTAACTTTCTTTTTGACGAGGTTGTTTTTTTTTCTTCTAACTTTTTGAAAAGACCTTTAAAAAAAGTGGGGAGGAAAGTAAATTTTACCCACCTATTTGTTAAAGTGACATTTCAAAAGTTAATACTGAAAAAACATTTAATACTTCACTACATCACCTTATTTATTATATAATATTTATATAATATAGTAGCATATTTCAACAAAAATTTTATGATATATTTTATTAGATAAGAGTTCAATGACTATGTACTAGTACTTACTCACATGATAAAAAAGTTTTACATATACATTTAAGTCAAGTCTCACAATAATACCACGTTATTATATTAATTCTTACAATATTCCTATAAAAAACATGTTGAATAATAACAAAATACATATAATTCTTTTTTTGTTTAAATCATAATTTATTTTAATGGGTTTATGTTAGTTTAGATTTTTTTTAAACGGATAAAATTAATATGTTTTTAAAAAATCTATTTAATTAAAAAAGTTTAGTGTAATATGTCTTTAAGTTTATCATATTTAAATAAATATAAATAATATTTTTTTACTACTATGATTATTATATTAAAATTTAATTTTTTTGTTAGATGTTCAATTTTTAGTAATTTTGTACATTAATCTTCTTTTAATTTTTGATATATTTAAATAT
>JBBPBT010000659.1:2462040-2474541 GCA_037974875.1 Cicer bijugum | reverse complement strand
TCATAACTTAGACTACATAATCACTGATATGGTGTTTCTTTTCATGTTTCTATCCACTTTCAAACCTATTCTATACCTAATGTAAAATAATTGTAAATATCAAAAGTTATAAATCGAAAAGTTTGACAAATAACACATTATCATCTATTTTCTTATTTTTTTTTCTTCCAAAAACACTAAATTAACTTTAAATAATCTCTAACATTAATTTAAATTGAACAACCAAAATAAATAGTTAGATCACACAATCATCGTAAAAAAAATCAATTAAATAATAAATTAATCCTATATGATTACAAAATCAAATGCATAATATTTAGAAGATTTTTTAATAATAATAAAAAAATTGATTCGAAGTCGGATCTATAACCCTAATATTTGAATTAACCGTAATATTCGATTACATATTTATAGTGTAAATGAGTAACCTTAATCAGAATCGAAGTGGGAAACGTAATGTGGGGGCAGATAATAATAAGATGATTAATTAATTTATAATTACCTCCACAATTAAAAATAAAATAAAATTTGAGACAGAGACATTAAGGGCAAAATAGTAATGAAGTTATGAAAAGTTGAATAGTGGTGAAGAAGTGAAGAACAGCAGAGAGAGAGAGAATAGAGAGGGAGGATGAATTCTGCGCTTACCGTTAACCGCTGCTTCATTCATCCATCCCACAAACCCTTCTCTCTAACAACCACTTACCGCACATTCACACGCACTCGCTGCTCCATCATCACCAATAACAACACCATGAAAACCTATCACTTATCTAACCTCACTCAAACCCAACTTCTCTCCCTCAAAACTCGCCCTCGAATCGATTTCTCTTCCATTTTCACCGTTGTAAGTTTTCTCTCCACTCTTTTTTTTATTCTCTCCCAAATGGGTCTCCTTTTTCACTCTCAAAATCATTCCTTTTCAGGTCAACCCCATTGTTGATGATGTTCATAATAGAGGAGATTCTGCTGTTATAGAGTTAAATCATTCCTCCTTACTCTCTTTTTATTTAATTTTTTTATTTCTCTTCTTATTATCTTTTATTTGCCCTTTTTTAAAATTTCAAAGTTTGTGTTTTTGTAGATATACTTCAAAGTTTGATAAAGTTGAATTGAATAAGATTGTTGAAGTTGTCTCTGAGCTGCCAGACCCTGTGGTATATTTTTTGTTCCTAGTTGTTCAAGTTGTGTTTTACACTTTTTATCAATGAAGAACATATGTTAGCACTGACATGACATGTTGACCCGATAATAGTTTCAGACAATGAAATAATTGAATGTAATCAATGTGTCATTTTTGTGTCGTGGACACGCCTTTGATCAAATTCAGAAGTGTCAAGCTTCAATGATTTTGTATATATTTTTGTGAGTGGATGATAATGGCGTGGCTGCTACCATATTCTTGTTTTTTTGGCCTTTTGCAGCTTGATCCAACTATTAAGGAAGCTTTTGATGTCGCCTACAGCAATATTTATGCATTTCATGCTGCTCAGAAGTCACCTGAGAAAAGTGTTGAGAATATGAAAGTATGTTAATGCTGATTCTTGTTTTTTAGAATGGGGTTGGATTGACAAATTTGGGGGTTAATGGTTCAAGACTGAATTGAGAATTAATGGAAGTATACTGTTATGCATTATCAAGTAAAAATTTGAAATATTTAGTGGCTAGATATATCATTCTATATTGCTATTGCATTAGATGTGTGTTGTGATATGCTTTTATGAATCTACATGTCGAGAAGTACTGTGTGATTGATTGTATGGATACAAATTGATTTTAATTGAATGAATTTTGTAAAATTGATTTTAGTTAAAAATGAGTGTAAGGTAAAATGATTTATGTTTGGTTACATTCATGTGAAAGTGAGTTGAACAATAAATTAAGTGTCAAAATCATGTTTGAAGGCAAAAACTACAAATTCTAGCTTCAACTTAGAATCAATTTTAATGGAAAAATCAATTCTAATTGAGAATTCCCCAAACATACCAAAATCAATTTTATGTCTTTATTATAACTTTTGGCTCTCCCAGAAGTGAATCCAAACATGCCCTTAGTTTCTTGCATCATTGTCTAGGAATACTATTAAATAATACTAGAAAGATAAAATCAGTAGGTTATCTTGTCAAGTTGTGATCATATGCTTCCTTGTCTTTGATTAGTTTCTGTATTTCGAATTCTCATTTTTTTTGGTATGTATTTTTTGTCAATAATTTCTTGTCATTTCATTACCATCCCTCAATGGTTGTTCATTCTTGGTTCTTAGTGTGCCCCCAAATAATTTCTTGTTTATGTGAGTCTTAAGTTTTCCAAAAATTCAGGGAGTCCAATGCAAGAGAGTTGCAAGAAGTATTAATTCCGTGGGTCTTTATGTTCCAGGGGGAACTGCTGTATTGCCTTCAACGGCTTTGATGCTTTCAGTTGTAAGTTGAATGGATATTTCATTAGCTCTTTTGTTGTTTAATGTTCTATAATTTTCTGTTTCCAGATTTAGCTGAATGCTAATTGTTTACTATACCAGCCTGCACAAATTGCAGGATGTAAAACTATTGTTCTTGCAAACCCTCCTACTCGGGACGGCACAACATGCAAGGTACTTGTCTATATATTGTATATTATAATTATGATGTAATGTTTTGTTCTTCTGAGTCTGACTAATGTTTTTCTGCAGGAAGTATTGTATTGTGCGAAGAAGGCTGGGGTCACTCACATTCTCAAAGCTGGAGGAGCACAGGTTTGATGCATGATAATATATTATTACTATGATGTGAATATATTATCCTTTTAGTTATATTAATTTTTATATATCTGTATCAATTCATTATTAATTGAACAATGATCAATATGACATTTTTTCTCAATTGTAGGCCATATCTGCTATGGCTTGGGGAACAGAAACTTGTCCTAAGGTTTGGCTTCTGTTTAACTCGTCTTTCTTGTTGGCATCTCTATTAGTAGTTATTGTATTCCGTTTTATATCTTCCTTGTGATATTTTGATGGAATTGAAAAATCATGGTTATAATAGTGAGGTTCATCCCGTGATATGTACCGGTACTCAAACTTCTCACCTCCTATTCATAAGTTAAATGTCTTGATGCATTCTTAATTTATAGTTAATTGTAACATAAATCTCACTGCCTAATGAATACATGGTATCTAAGATGTTGTGTTGTGTCATGAAAAAAAAAAGTTTTGTAACCCGTGTCTTAGTGCCCATGCCGTGTCTGATGCAGTGTTGTCGATGGCGGATGACGGTCCATGGCAGAGAGGCCAAAATTTGCTAATTTTGGCCGCCATAGCCGCCATCACGTGAAAAATGACCATGGTGGCTTGTTGAAATCCCGCCACCGCTTTCCGCCATAGTGCCACCATGGCTGTCATATGATAACACTGAATTCTGATGTCGGAGTCCGCACTTCTTAGGCTAATTCTAATCCTAAATATTAGGATTTGATTCTTTAATTATAACAGTATTCATAATTCATATATTTTTCTATCGTTTCTAATTGTGAATCTGTGGGGAACTTTTGCAGGTTGAGAAGATTTTCGGCCCTGGAAATCAATACGTTACAGCGGCAAAAATGATACTTCAAGTGTGTTTATATTTGAATCTCTTGATTTGTATCCACATCCACTATCGTATTTCATAATATGAATCTAAAAACTTCTTTCTCTTTTTCTTTTCTTTTTCAAAATCTTTTGCAGAATAGTGAAGCTATGGTTTCAATTGACATGCCAGCTGGTCCATCTGAAGTTTTAGTCATTGCAGACAAACATGCAATTCCTTCTCACGTAGCTGCTGATTTGCTTTCACAGGTTTAATGAGTTTTAAATCCTCCTATTTGGTTTACAAACATATTTATTCACTAATTCATTTTTCACTATGAAAATTGTTATCTTTTTCATCCTCTTAGAAACTCCACTTGTATTCTAGTGTAACTTATACATTATTCTAAAAGCTTCTTTATCCATTTTCTACATTATTATTCCATAGGATCCATAATTTTTCTCACAGGTGCATCCGCATCATAAGAATTAATTGAAGATTAATCATTAATATCTAGAAAGATACCAAATTTATAAACCAAGGAGATGTTTTACAGAAGCACTTCATTTGTATGTTTGAAATCTGATTAAGATTAGAGTTCTATTCGGCAAATTTGGATGCACAAATAAACAAGAGACCACTTACTTGGCTCATTAACTTTCTGGCTTCCTTGTATATTTGTTAATATCTTCAAAACTATTTTACAATTTCAGGCCGAGCATGGCCCCGATAGTCAGGTTGTTCTTGTGATTGCTGGAGATGGTGTGGATCTGAAAGCAATTCAAGAGGAACTCAGCAAGCAGTGCCAGAGTCTTCCAAGAGGCGAATTTGCCTCAAAAGCATTAAGCCACAGTTTTATTGTGTATGCACGTGATATGCTTGAGGTCAGTCCTTTTACATTGATGCAACATTGATATGAAATTATTTGTTGATATGTCATATTTCGTTAATATCTTTTGAAGAGTTTAAAATTATCTCTGTATTTTTGTGTTTGTTTTTAATCAATTACACAGTTTACACTTAAGTACTACTCCTTTAGCTAGTTAAGTCTCAATCTGTCAACATCTATAAGTTTCAGAAGTAAAGGTTACTTTTTTTATCTTCCAGGCTATCAGTTTCTCGAACTTGTATGCACCCGAGCATTTAATTATCAACGTAAAAGAAGCAGAGAAGTGGGAGAGTTTTATTGAGAATGCAGGTAATAATAGTATGTGGATTTTTCTGTTGTTGGTTCCTCCTTTATCTGTGTCAGCATTCTGCAATCTCACAGAGCATCCAAATCTGAATATGCGTCCTTGATTCAATTGCCTCTGCAGGTTCTGTGTTTTTAGGGCCGTGGACACCCGAGAGTGTCGGTGATTATGCAAGTGGAACAAACCATGTCCTTCCTACCTATGGATATGCAAGAATGTATAGTGGTGTGTCATTGGACTCTTTCCTCAAGTACATAACTGTGCAGTCTCTCACAGAGGAAGGTCTAAGAAAACTTGGACCATATGTTGAAACCATGGCTGAAGTTGAAGGACTTGAAGCACACAAGAGAGCAGTTACCTTAAGACTTCAGGACATAGAAGCCAGACAGGTTTCAAGATGATTCATCAAATCCTTTGTTCTCTTTATCTCTTACAAACTGTATTAGCTCTAAATTTATGCCAATTTTAGACCCATTTTCTTGATGATATTACCTATATGGTTAGATTTATGTAGCATTATTAACTTAACATTTGTCATTCTACATCTTTGTATCAATAATAATAAATAGTAATGTGGTCGGTACATTGTGGTCTTATTCAACTCGAGAGATTAGTCTATGCAGTTGCGTGCAAAAGATACTTGGTTTAATAGTAATGTTTTATTGGTCACTTGTTGGCTGTTATACAATTTATTCATTTCTTCAATCAAGAGACATTTGAAATTCACTCACATTAAGGCCTGTTTATTTTGCAATTGTTAAAATACTAGTATTTTGAACAAGCATGCAAGTGTTTGTAAGTTATTTTGCATATATTTTCTATTAATTTTCTTTTCTACAACTCTTCCAAAGAACACACCCTTTAACTAATATTTTTGGATCTATTTCATTCTTGAGAATGTACAAATACATATTTTTCCACTAACAATATCAATTGGATTGGATGGAATTCACTCAAATCAAGGCTAGTTTATTAATTTTACGAAAATTAGTATGAATGCAAAACAAAAATTGCTTGAAATTGATATATGGCTACTCTATTGATACATTGAGAGTTCAAGTGATGAGAACTTCAATTACGAGAGGAATTTGGAATGCTGCAATTTTAAGTTCATGTATGAGAGGGGACACATGATCATAGCCATAATTTTTAGCTGCCTATTAATATTATTTTTTGAAATATGATTTCGGTCTTTACTTTTTTCCGGATTTTGATTATCATATTTTCTAATCTATTATTTTGATTCCTCAGTTTTCAATATTTCTAACTTCTTCCTCACTTATTCATTTTGATGCTAAATTTTGACGTTTGGCAAATGAGGCAATTTAATTGATGACATGAGATTGCCTTAGGTGAAGTTTTATCTATTAACTAATTTTCATTTCATTAAAGTACACACTAATCTATACACAATAGCAGCCAAATTTGATATAAAATATTGTCTAGGTAAATTTTCACTTAATAACTCATTTTATATTATTCATTTAGTTGTCATATAAGTATCTCATCAATTAAAAAATCAACTCTAAATACATAGGTGGAAAAAATGTGAGACATTTTAAAAATTGAAAAGTTAAAATTTTCCATGATTATCGTAAGTCTAATTTTTTATATTGATGCCTTAACTAATATGGCTGTGTTAAGGGTTCTATTATGATGTATTATGGGCGCTGAACTTTTAGTTTATTGTTATTTACCGATTGTTATGAAGTTTCAACTTCTAAAATAATTTAGTTGTAGTTTTTCTTTCTTCAAGCTTTGGTTCTCTTTAACTAAAGAAATAATTAAGAAAGCTAAAATCATAAATTTAAAAATAGAAGATCATAATTGCAAATAAGTCATAATAGAATGATGAAAATTAAATTTAACACTATTTCTTTAACAGTTAAAAAAGTAATATATCTTAATTTATAAAAATGAATACTGTATATCAATTGCCATGTCTTGCCAGATTCTAGAATGCTAGTTGGCATTGTTCAAATCACTCGTCTTTATATAAAAATAATATTATCCACTAGTTGACTTCAAGGGCATCTTTCACTAACCTGGCCCCCCCTGTGATTGTGGTTTCCATTACGGGAAAGTGTAACCATAGCTCACCATTTTGGAAAACTTTCTTATGTCAATGTAATTTCAACTTTCAAGAATGAATCAGCAAGATATACTTTGTTCACATTTATGTTGGAAAAAAAAAACTTAGGTTTAAATTAATAATAAGGTAACTGGATTATTATTTAATAAATGCCACTTGGAAGTTGAGGTGAATGGAAAATGGGACCTATCAAGTTATGTTAAAAAAGACTCACTACATGACTTGCTCACATCAAGAATGTGTTCAAATCAATCTTAATTTCTTCGAACCTTGCCTTTGAATTTAAATTCCCTGCATCCACTGCACACATTCACACACATGTATGTATATATATGATGATAAGGTGCAACACTAAGGAAAAGAGAAGAATTGGATAATCAATCATATATTCTTTATTCATTCCACTCCATGGCAAGTAATAATGAACAACATGGACATCAGAGAAAAGTGTTTAAAGCAGGTTGTGGTTTCCTGACGTGCTTTTCTGCCACTACCAGAAAAGAACAGCAGCAAATGACACCTGATCATGTCGACAACAACACGGAGGAGATCATAAGAAGAAGAAGCAGGGCGGCTGTCGATGAAAAGCCTCTATACAAAATTGCAGATGCATTTAAAGAGCTTGCAAATGTTGTCATCTCTGAGAATGTAATCGAGGTTGCTGCTTTTTCCCGCGCATGTTCTTTTGTAGCTCCCCTTCTTGGTAGTGTTGGCTTTCACTTTCAGTTCATAGAGATGGATTACGTTACCAAGGTAAGGTACCAAGAAACTAGTTATCACTGATAACAATCTATATGTGATGTTGTTTCTTGATACACTTATGAAGCATTAATAGAGATGCAGACGCTGAAAACTAACACAAATAATAATTTAATACAATGGAAGTGATTAAATATATAACACATGTGCCGATGCCATAGGCCAGTCAATGAGATCCACAATTTGGCCAATACCATATTTGGATTATACGTGAGGGGAGGATGCTTAAGTTAGAGTATATGAATAAATATTTTAAAATCAATCATGCCTTTTCACCAAACCTTAACTTCTTAGAATAGTTCATATAATTTGATTATTGTGTTGTGATTTTGATGGTAATAACAGGTTAATGACATAGCAGAGGCATCAAAGTCTTTCAAGACATTACAGTCTATGGTTGATCAAGATGTACAAACTAATTCTGTGAGAAATCAAGGGAGCCATTCCAGAAATCTTTTGAAAATAAAACGTGGACTTGACTTTCTCAAGGTGCTCTTTGAACAAGTTCTACTCACAGAGTATGTACCTATTCATTGATTACTTAACAATTTGATGTGTTTTAGTGTTTGATTTGATAAATGCTTTTCATATTCTGGTAGAAGATATCCGAAGCATGTTAATCTATATTGACAAATATATATTTTTCCTAGATTAAGCAAATGATTTAAATTTTTTTAATGCACAAGAATCAGAGTTTTGGTACTTTGACAGTATAGTAAATTAAGTTTCTATGTATTTTGGCAGGGGAAATTCTATTAAGGAAGCAGTTTCGAAGGCTTACACACAAATATTTAATTCATATCATGGTTGGGCTCTCAGAAAGGCCGTTTCTGTAAGGTTAAATTACATCCCTACAAGGCAGCAGCTATATAGAAATCTCAGGACAGATGGTAAGTTTAGTATCGCATTTGTTACCATCTGTTTAAAGATGTTTAGAGCATGTTAAGTTCTTCATTATCTTTTCATATTAAAAATAAAAATTACTATGTACTTCTGATGTTTACTTCTTTTTTTTCCCTTAAATGTATTATGCTCCAGAATCTGCAGCAAGGGTCCTAATGCAAACTTATATATCGGCATCCCTACATCTACTCCAATACATTGAAAATATTTTTCTTGAAAGAGAATTGGGTATAGATTGGTGAACCTTCTGAATGGTTGTTTTTTGAATTTTGATTGAGTTGAATATGTATTAAAGAACTTTCGACAGAGAATAATTTATTTGGCTTGTAAAAAAATCATTTTTGCTGTAATTGAAAGAGCATCATATTTTTTTGCAAAGGGTAAATAAATCTGCTAAATACAATGAGGGAGAAAGAAGACAATGTGAATTTTAGGTTTGGCCTAAATTAGCATCTAGTATGCATAAATAATTAGAAGGAAAAAAAGTATTACAGGACAAAACTCATCAAATTTGACATTCAATACTCAATGCTGATTGAGGAACCAATCCAGGTACAAGCTTGGAAATCTCAAATATAAAACCAAGAAAAATAGTACTCTCCTTTCCTCTGAAAACAAAACTAGATTTTCCCTGTTGCTATTCATGTAAGAATGAAAAATCCTATATACAACCTTTACTGTGATAACTCATCTAGTATGAGTTTGCTATAGATCATATTATGAATTAAATTATCAGAATCTATATGAGATTCAGAAGAGAAAGAAACCATACTCTTTTCATTGAACTCCCATGTTTGAAGTCACAAATCCCATTGCAGAAAAACTTGATTATGTTGCCCAACCAACATGAGTATCAACTTATCATCACATGGACATAATCATATATGTTCTTCACCGTGGCCACACAGCTATAATAGCTTACAAAGAACCTTGAGAAGGCCTAATTAAAAGAATTTCTGTGTAATGAATGTATAACAATTATTTTGTTTACTATATCATCATAAAGGGCTAACAACCCATCCTGTAATAGGGTTCTGCCTACGAATCCTCAATTTCCCGTGTCTACCACTTTGCAATCGCTCAAGCACTGCGTATGTTATTGAATCCGGTGTGAGTCCTTGTTGCTTAAGTTTTGCATAAAGGTCCACTGCCTCGGCAGTTCTTCCAGACCTTTCCAGACAATCGAGTAAAATATTATACGTTACTAAGTTTGGAGAGCAACCTTCCGCAATCATTTCATCGAACAAGCTACTCGCCATCTCAACTTTATCGGTCTTGCCAAAGCACTCAATAAGTGTACTATAAGTTACAACATCCGGATTTAATCCTTTCTCCTGCATCTCTTTAAATCTCATGTGAGCTTCATCAACATCCCCATTCTTTCCAAGACAGTTGATCAAACAGTTATACGAAATAACATCGGGCGTACAATTACTATTCTCAAGTTCTTCAAAAATTTTAACAGCACTGTTGACTCTTCCAGCCCTTCCATAGCTGGAGATCAGAATATTGTATGTAAATATGTCTGGTGGAGGGCCATCTTGTTTCATCTTTTCATAAAGATCGTCGATATGTGATATTTGTTTCAACCTGCCAAGAGCTGTGAATACTGTATTATACATGATAGTATCAGTGGTAATACACTTTTCATGAAATCTATTCAGAAGATCTATAGCTTCTGTCGTTTTACCACTACCGCATAAACTCTCTAACATGGACATGTAAGCATCTTTATCACCTTTGTCATGAAAGTTCCACATGTTGCAAAATAGCCTATGTGCTTCAGAGGAATGACCCAATTTGCTTAAAGTCCTTACAAAATAAGCATATATCTGCTTAGTCATATATTTTTTTGATCTCTCCACAATACTGTCAAGCTTACTAAGCTGTCCTTCAGCAACCAGAACATTCAAAAGCACACTGTACGTAAATTGATTAGGCTGACAATCATTCTCCACCATTTTTGTGAAGAGCAGAACGGCCTTGTCCACCATCCGCCCCTTGGCAAGTGCCTCAATCATAGTATTATAAGCAATCAAATTTGGAGTGAAGCCCTTTTCTAACATCACCTGAAAGAGTGCTAGCGACTCATCAGTTTTGCCAGATTTCCCAGTCATTCTGATCATAATGGTGTACGTGAACATATCTGGCTCACAATGCCTCCGCTTCATGTCCCCAAAAACTTTATACGCTTTATCATCCTGCCAAAATATTGAAACACACTAAAACTGGTAAACAGGATCAACATCAGTAAAATGTACTCAAACAATAACCCCAGCACCCAATTGACACTAAGGAAATGCGTGAGACAATACATTAATGAAGTGCTTATTCAATAACTGTCTATCATACAAGTGCTTGTGTATCAGCTAATTTAGAATTGAAGAAAAAATCAGGAGAAAATCCACATAAGTTTTACAAACATTGGCTATTTAAAAAAATAAATAAAATCCACATAAGTTGTTTCTATAAGCTATTTTGAGAACTTATAAAAATAAGCAATAAACAGCTCATATGCATATCATATAAATAATTAACCATTTTCTTAAGTTCTTACAAAGACTTTATGGAGCATTTGGATAAAATCTCAGTCAATCACCAATTTAAAAAATCAATTATTGTATAAGTGCCTATATTATTAGATACATTTCCACAATCAAAGATGATATAAGATGAAACTCCACATAAGCACACAGTATAAATTATTTAACCAAGCTATCATTTCAAGCTTATAAAAACAAACTTAAAACAATATCATAAGCCATTTCTCGTTAACTTTTCCAAACATTTCACAAGTGCCTATGTCATATAATAAGTTCAATTAAGCTTTTCAAAACACCCCTTCACACAAATGCTTATGTCAAGATAAGTCCAAGCCAACACAACTTTTCTAAATGCGTCTCTAAATAATCGAACTTTATCCAAATTCCAAAAGGGTGTAAGAATCTGTGATTGTCTCTTTAAAACATGCATTATAATCCATTTTTTTCTTCTTAAACCCTTGATGTTCAGGGAAAAAAGACCACAGTAATCGGAAGTTAGGCCAAGGGGTAAATAAAGTCTAGTCAACTATGGTTACAAACTTATGACCATCGTTACAATCATAGTTCAAACTTGGTATTCGGATCAATTTGTCAGTCATTAACTTAAGTTCATTAACCCTTGAGTCAAACTCCAACAACTTGATTATGCATTTGAATCTAACCTATTGAAAATGAAACAAAAAAGGCATCAAAGCAATTAAAAAAACAAACCTTTTGGTCCTTAGCCAACGCATCCAAAAGCATGTTATAACCAAAAATATCCAAATGATAACCACGTCTCAACATATCCAAATAAACATCAAAAGCCTTAGAAGAATCACGAGACCTCAAATAAGCTTGAAGCAAACACTTATAAGTATAAGCATTAAGTGTAAGGTCCCATTTCTTAACCAAGCCAACACAGCGATCCAAATCATGAAAGAATCCGATAAGAATATTAACGGTGGAGATGGAGCCGCGCACGCCGCGCCGCTCCATGTCATCGATAAGGGAGGAAGCTTGTTCGAATCGAAGAGGGGAAGATGAGAGGGAGAGAGTAAGGAAAAGACGATTATAGGTGAAGGAGTCATGACGGAAATTGGGGGAAAGGGAGGGGCAAAAATGGAAGAATTTAAAAGCGAGGGAAGGGTTTTTGAGGGATTTGAGAATTTCGGAAGCTTCGAGAGGGGTTAGGGAGATGGAGAGGGATTGGAGATATTCGGAGAGGTCGGAGAATGGGTCGCGAAGAGTGGTTTGTTTGGTGGGATGGGGGTTTGTAGAGAGGAGGATTTGGGTGGCTTTACATATGAGGTCACGGCGGGGGAGGGAGTAACCACGGACGTCGGAGGGGAGGGGAGGTGGGGGGGTTACTTCTGCTGCTAGGGAACGGCCGGTGGGGGAAGTGGAGGTGATTTTGGCTGTGTATTTTGTGGCAAAGTGGCGACGGAATTGGTAGTTAATTGGTTTCATAGCTTTCGTTTGGGTTC
>JBBPBT010000659.1:2436681-2447921 GCA_037974875.1 Cicer bijugum | reverse complement strand
TAATAATTTTATCAAAAACTAATGTATTTCAATTATTATAAATATAAATATAAAGTAAGAGAATAATTACATAATATTCTTTTCAATTTAAAATATAAGAGAATTCAGTTGATAAAAATAAATATATTTAATTTAAACTTTGAACGAAATATATCAATTTCCTCTCTTATTTAAAATTAAAAAAAAATACTAAGTAAAAAGTACAATTAAGAAACTAAAAATTAAAGTCTTTTAGATAATAATATTTTGAAACCATTCCATTTCACTGCATTCATATTTTTTAAATTACTGTCTACAAACCTGATCCGTTTTAATACAAGAAATCGAATTTCATACGAAAAAAAAAAAATCCAATAAATTTTAGTTTCAGTTGGTTTTGTTTTTTTGAGTTTGATATTTTCCGCGTCCTCTCCATAATGTTGCATTGCACTCACTTTCATGAATTAATAACCTTATTTACCGGGCTTTAAATAAATCATTCGTCACATATACTTTTTTCAAATAATAAATTTTCTAAATTTTATTTTGACAAAAATGCACAGTAAGTATAAATCAAATTAACAGATTTTATCATTTTTTTTCATAATTATAACTTTAATTTATTAAAAATTATAAAATTAATAGATCATGTTATTTATTAATATAAATCTGTTTACATTGATAATAGATTACAATTACTCTATTTTATTTTTCATAATTTCCGAATAAATGGTAATTGTTGTTTAAATGTTCATGCCAAGAGGCAATGTGATGCATGATTATTACTGTTTTTATTTATTTCGGTTATTTCCTTTTGTGTCATTGGCACGCAAATGTTGATCCTAACCAAACCCGAGTGTCATTAAGGGCTAATTAACATATATCCTTCAGTCCTCATTTTAGATAGTTTTACGAAATCAATAAAATATTAACATTGTTTTTTCTATTATATATTTTTTATTTATTATTTGCTATTATTTTTTAAAATTATTTTAATTTATATTTTTAATACTGTTCATGAAGGGTAATTTAGTAAAATAAGTAATAATTTATCTTTTAATGTAAAATTAATTGAATTTCTTAATTTGATATAAACGACGCATATTACATAAACGAGTATATTTTGTAACGGAGAAAATAGATATAAATTCTCTATAAATTCACCAATCTCATCTACCGAGACAACAGAAGAAGGGAAAAGAGAAAAAAAAATCTAATTTTTTCTCAGTAAAACATATGGACGAATCTTTGAGAAACGCGTCTGAAGATGAACAAGAGAATACGAGCTCTGACATAGCAAAAGTAGGGCGTAATCGTCATTCTCCCTATCAAATAACTAGACTGGAAGAGTAAGATGATCTATCCTTGCTTGTGAAAAATTTATTACAATATTATTTAATTTTTCATAATTTTCAATTAATTGCTAGGTTTAGATGAGTATTGTTCTTCCATTATTATTGAAGGATATATTAATTAAAGAGCTAAAAGTTCTCAATCAACCAAGCAGCAAATGATTTCCTTTGGAGAATGGATAGGATACTCTTTTGTAACCTTTGAATATGCATGATAATGCATTTTACCCAATTAATGACAATTTTAGTTTAAAAATAACTTTTCTTTTATTTGCCCATTTTTTCCCTTTGTTTTCAAAATTATTGAGATATATAAGTATTTTTTTTGGATTTATTTTATTTTATGAACCACATATCTCCTTTTACGAGAATGAATTCTTTTTTTCCATTTATTCTGGACCGTGTTCTCGTATGTGTTTTAAATCTTACTCTTAAATTTTTTTCTCCGAATTTTCATATTAAAATAGATTTTACTATTTCCTCGTATCAATTAAGAGAATTTATTATCTCCTTCTAACAAAACATTTTTTTTTTAAATTTGTTAGACATTGAAAGTTAGATATTTCTCGAACAAAAGATTTAAAGCATATTTTCTCATGTTGTGAGGAACTAGTTCCTCACCCCAGACCCAATCGTCGCCAATAGCACTTTAATGAATTTTGTATCACTTATTAGCCAAATCCGAACATTTTTAATTAGTTGTTGATGTTATTCTTATATGAGATTCAACGCCCATATCTAACAGGGCAAGACTTAGATCTGTAGTTGGCGGTGATGACGCTCTTCTGTGACAAGATTATATAAATTTCATATATTTAAATTTCGGATATTTCAATTTAGGTTTCGGATCCAAAAGTGGATCTTCTATCAACCCAATATAAGTTTCGGATATATTGATTAATCAAACCCCTAAAACAAATGCACATAAATATTTTAATTCAAAAATTATATATTATTAGTCTTTCATAGTATTCAGACCATTCTACCATTCATATAAATGATACACTAGTGTTAAATTCATTAGCAAAGATAAATTACATTCAGATATTTTTTTGATGCACTTGTTCATTGGTGAGTGAAAAAGAAAAGGAAAAAAAAACTTATATTTACATTCATTTCCATAAAGAGAGTATGTAGTTCAATAGTTGTATGGGATCACTTGAAAGATTATTTGCCAAACCATTAAACAAAAAATTACATTTAAATTGATGTCGATTTATTTTTTTAATTTAGGTAGTATATTATTATATTATTTTATTCATGTAGTCAATTTCATTTGATATTCATGTAATATATATGATCAAAATACTTGTTGTATGTGTTCAAATTTCAAATTCAAAACGTGTTATATCACATTTGGCTTGTGTCAATTATTTTCTTGCATTTAATACTCATTCTAACCTAATAGTTTTTTTTTTCTTCCTAAATAAAGAATATTCACAAAACTCACACATCCGGATGAGAAGCAAAGATGCGAAATAGGCAAAGAGCTCGGGCTTGAAACAAAACAAGTGAAGTTTTGGTTTCAAAACAAAAGAACGCAGCAAAAGGTGACATTTAATTTTTTTTCTTAGTTTGATGCACTACAAAATTCTTTTACCTGATTTACTAATTGGTATATATATATATATATATATATATATATAAACAATAAATTTTATTAATTAATTCAACCATTGATGATTAACGTAATATATGGATGATCTAACACATAAATTTTTATATGAATAAAAATTCATAATTATATAATTTAATTATAAATATTAAATTATATTTTTTAAATTTTGCTGTACATTAATTTAACATTATATATAAAATATTAAATAATTTTAAAATTTATAAAATTAATTTATTTAATAAAAAAATTTGATTTAATAATTAAATTAATAAAACATATCACTTATATTAAAGTATTAAACAGAATAATTTATTATATAATAATTCAGTATCGCATATTTATAAATATAAATATACGGTGATGAGTTATTACATGACAAATTATTTGATGATGAGTTGTATTAACTAATAATTTGAGTTGTATATATGATTATCCCAATTAAGGCCCATAACGAGAAAGCAGATACCGTTGCACTTCGCGCGGAGAATGAAAAGATTACCAATGAGAACAACCAAATGAGGGAGCAATTGAAGACTATGCTTTGTAGCTCATGTGATGGTAAAAACAGTCATGCTGATCATCAAATTGCTATGCAACAACTTCGCCTTGAAAATGCTCGTCTCAAACAAGAGGTGGCTTTATTAATATTCTCCTCTAGTTTTTAATATAAATAAAATAAGTTTTTATTTGTCTAACTTAACCGATCATATAATTATATTAAATATTATGTCTCATGTTTAAATTTGATTTTTTTTACTATTTTATTTATAGATAAAATGAAAATTAGGATCCGTTTATTTTTGAAAACATTTTTTGTTTTTAATTTTTAAATTTTGTATTAATTTCATCTATCGACAAGGAGAGAATAAATTTTATAAAGTGAACGATTGTTTATATTTTTTTTTTAAAAATAAAAATGTCAAAAAAGTATTCCCATGATTTACGAAAATGTATTTTTATTAACTAAAATTTCATTTTTTTTATAACAATATTTCACTGGAAAGATCTTTCATTAAAATATAATGCATACAAAATGTTTCACATTTACTTCTATATTTTGGGCAAAGTGAAATCACTAGCTCATAAATTATAACTTATAAGGCATAAGTTCGGAGAGATGTTTGAAATGATCACCATCTCACGACCTTATAATATTTTATTGCTAGATTACAGTGTATGAACTTTTAGTTTATAGTGTATCAATTTCTCCCTCATTTTTACTTTTCTTAAATTATTCGATTTCTAGATCAACGTTAATTTTATCAAATACTTTAAATTCAATACAATAGTTTATTCACTATTATTTATCAACTAACTTTATTATCCGACTTCTAGTATCAATTAGTTTATCCGCTAATCTGCTACTTTTAGCCTTAATCTCTTTTGATGTGAATAATTGATTTGATTAACTTTTTTTAAGAGAGCTACAAAATGACTAATTTGTGTTTATTTATAAATAAACTTATTTTCAGCATGAGAGGATATCAAAATTGATTGCAAGGAACATGGAGAATGATGAAAAAGCATCACTTGGAGATAATGTGAGAATAGGTGTTGGTTCAAGTTCAAGAGTTCCTCAAGTTACAGGCAGAATATCAGAAATAGAAAAGGCAATGATGTTGGAGACTGGAATTGCTGCTAAGGAAGAGTTGCTTAAGCTTTTGAGCCCCAATATGCCCTTTTGGGTCAACTCTCAAGTTGATCAAAGACTTGTTCTTCACCAACAAAACTATGAAACTGTCTTTCCTAAAGTTAATCATTTCAATGGTGTCAAAGCTCGCGTTGAATCATCAAAAGATGCACGAATAGTGAAAATTCAAGCAACACAATTGGTTGACATGTTTCTGGATTCGGTTAGTGTTTAAATTTTATAAATTACTTTCTACTTTAGCAATTTTTTCTCACCTAATTAGTTTTTACCAAGATTCTTTTTATTCAATAATTTCTATTGTCGTTGTAGTTTGATTTTAAATTGTGATTGCAGATAAGTCAAATATGTTTAAAATTGTAGTTACTATATCATTATAAATATTTTAAATTCTAATATCGTGAACACAATTAGGTATCAAAATTTGTAATGCATTGATTGACAAATAGTGCCAACAATCAATCTCCATAACTAAACATTGGCACAATCCTCTTAATTAGGGAGAACTTCAAATTTTTTTAAAGTATAAGTTGAACTTTTAAAAATTGTATTGATATTTTAATTTTGTAGGCTGACTATTTTAAAATTTTATATTTACACCATATGCTCAGAATACATATCCAATACAAGACTATATTTTTTTTAGATTAAACCTAATTCATCACTATGAGTATGTGACTGCAACTGCAGTTTATCTGACGCGCGCCATTAATCTAACTTAGAATTTTGATAAAATTTTGTAATTTACTAATTTTAAAAACTCAATTTGTTTGAAAAAGTTATTCTGATCTTAGGAATTCTCAACCATATAACTATCTAACCTTTATTAATATGGTCGAGAACACTTACTGCAGTACCCGTGGAATACATCAAATTCATTTCACCAAAGTATATCAAAATAATAAGTAATTCATAAAGTATATAAAAATTAATTCATTTGTTTAGGTCTTCTGGCTATATATTGACATAATGCTACAAAGTCCAAGCTAACATGACGGATTATCATTTATCATTAAAGCTATTAAAAAAAGTCCAAAACTTGTAAGTTTCGTCTATCAAGTCTTCTGCTAAGTTTCTTAAATTATGTCCTCGCTTGGAAAAGCTTATTGTTTGTTGCAGTCCCTAATATGTATTTTTTTTTTTTTTGTGAGCTGTAAGTTATGGGGATTCTGCGGTCTTTCTTTTTTACCTAACAATGTTATGAGTTCATTTTATATAAAAAATGAAATTTGAGAAAAATTATTTAATTAATAAAAAATAACTTTTTATTCGAAAAGAACATACTATTTATAAAAAAAAAAAAAGAATCCCAAAAAATTTGGAGATTTTTTTTATAAACAATTTGTTTGGAAAAGTAACTTCTCAATTTTTTTTTTCTGGACAGACAAAAAAATATTTACAACAAAAAATTTTGAAAAGAAGTTTGGCCACGTAGAACAATTTGGCTGTCTTCTACCATGGAGTTTGTGTATGGGTTTCTCTTTAGTTTTGAAATTCCATAAAGTTGACAGCTCTATATATTATAGATATTACTGGGATGAATTTTCATATACGTTATTTTTATATACTCTAGGACTAAATAGGAGATAATGTGATATTTTTGAGCGACTATATTGCGAGTTTACTAATTAATTTATGCATAAAAGTAATGAAGTGAAAAATTAATTATTTAATATCATCTTAAAATTTTAATAAGTTGCTTATGAACTCATAAGAATTATTTTATGTCCCTTATTGAAAGATATATATGCTTATTATATGGTGGAAATTTGCGTGTAGGAAAAATGGGCAAATCTTTTCCCAACTATTGTTACAAAAGCGCAAATAATTGAAGTGCTTGAAAGAGGTTCCACAGAAAGTCGAAGTGGAGCTTTGCTATTGGTATATAAATTTTTCTACCAACATAATATTTTTTTTATAATAATGTTTTGATTTTTGGTAACATGTTAATACTTATATGTTGTAGATGTATGAAGAGATGCACGTTCTTTCACCTTTGGTGGCATTTCGGGAATTTCGCTTCCTTCGCTATTGTGTACAACTTGATCCTAGTACTTGGGTGATAGCTAATGTATCATATGATTTCTTGAAAGACGATCAATCTCATTCTTCCATTTGGATGTTTCCTTCTGGATGCATAATTCACCAAGTTTCTAGTGATTCTTCACAGGTATTTTTATTTTTTATTTTTTATAATTAAAATGACACTAATAAACAATGTTTTATTTTGAATATTGTTACATAATAAAATGTTTTGTTATAGGTTTCATGGGTGGAACATGTGGAGGTAGTTGACAAGATTCGAGCACACCCTCTTTATAGAGATCTTGTCCAGAGCAATGTTGCATTTGGAGCAGAAAGATGGGTCTTGGAACTTCAAAGAATGTGTGAAAGAATTTTCACTTTTGAAACCAAAGACCTATCTGTTTATGATTGTGGAGGTAACTATAACTCATTAATGAATAATGTTAGTAACATAAAGTTTGTACGTTAATGATTATTTAATTTGGTTTTCAGTGGTAACATTACCTGAAGCCAAGAGAAGCATTATGCAACTTTCTAATAGAATGGTTAAGGACTTGTGTGGGGTTTTAAGCATGTTAACAAAGCCAGAATTCCCTGAAAACTTCATTGATGCTGATTATAATGGGATTAGACTCTCTGTTAAGAGAAATGGTGGCTTAAACCAACCAAGCAACGTGTCCATCGTTGTTGGTGCTAGCTCTACGCCATTTCCTCTCCCATCTAAGATTCTTTTTGACTTCTTAAAAGATCCTTCAAGACGCTTTGAGGTTTCTTTTTAATATATATATATTTTTTTAATTTATTTATAAATTTTATATAGAATATATATCATTAATCATTATTATTTTGATGTAGTGGGATGTTATTTGTCATGGAGATCCATGGCACAAGGTTGCACACATCTCAACTGGGAATCATTTCAGCAACTATATATCAATTATTCAGGTACTTATTATTGTTATGTATAATTGCAGCTTTGGTCACATTTTTTAAGTTGAATCATAAAAGTAGTTAATATATTTTATTTCTCTTCAAGTTTGGTGTTTCAAATAGAATTTTAGTCAAAAACATGATGAAATGTCATTTTTTTTAAGCCACACCATATCATTTATAATAATAGATTTCATGTACAATTTTTGCACCACGAGATTTTGAAGAATTATGTGGCTTAAATAAACGCAAAAAATGCCACTTAATCAAAATTTAGACCAACATTTTGTTTATGAACTAAAAGTGTGGATAAATAAAATAGATGATCTATTTTTGTGATTCAGTTAAAATAGAAGAACCAAAAATGAAAAAATGCAATTAAATCTTGTTATTAATATTTTTGAATCACATATTTTGTTATTGTTTTTGGTATAATTAAGTTGATAATTAATGATTCATGTGATGCAGCCTATGGAACCTCCTCCCCCGGAAGGTGTGGTGATAATTCAAGAATGTTTCATAAATCCATTAGGATCATATGTTGTGTATTCTCCTGTGAACATACCAGAGTTAAACATTGCCTTCGATGGTCAAGATTCATCAGCAGTGTCACTTCTTTCATCAGGCTTTGTCATTACTGAAGACAGTCATTCTCTTTTCAATGCTCGAACTAGTAATAGAAATGGTGGAACAAGTGCAAAACCAAGAGGTTCTTTGTTGACAGTGGCTTTTCAAATATTGATGTCTAATGGAGAAGTTGTGAATTTGGAACGTACTGCTGCAGCTGTTAACTCTCTCATCAATACAACTGTTGATAACATCAGGGATGCTCTGTTCAAAATCTAGGAAGATTTTATCTACATGACATTAATAATTTCTGTTTTTGTTTTATCTAGTTCGTATTATTTTAATTTACTTAAGATTCTTCTTGTTGTTTGTGGTGGTACTTTGTGATAAATCTTGGGTTAATTACAAATGCTATTTTCTTTAAGTTGAACTTATAGGTGTTATTATGAAAAAAAATATGACATTTGACATAATCTTTGGTTTCAAAGTGATTATTATATGGAATGACATTTTGGTTTATTGGAAGCATACAAATAGTTGAATGAGGTGGATTATTTATTTCCCATATATTTTTAGTGAGGGCAACACATTTTGCAGTTAAGAGGATTCTGTTAAGCATTATTTTGCTTGTCCAATTTTTGCTTGTGTTTGGGGGTGAGCATGAAATTTCATGAAGGAGATGATAATCTAAATCTGTTTGAGTTTGTTGCTAGCTGGTAGCTGGCCAATTCAATACACATATATAGAGAGAGGTCTAAGGTGAATTTGAATATATGACCTTTTATAGCATATAATAGAATTTTAGTAGAATAATTAAAAAAGTTGTCAAAAATTATTTTTTAGACACTTTAAAATATAAAATTATTTATTAAATTAATATAATTGATTTCGTAGAATATTATATTTTTAATTGATAATACAGTCAAATGACTTAATATTTTTTTGAGACAATATTAATTTTAGTTTTAAAAATATTTGAATATGAGAAATTATAATTTATCAAGTAATTTTTTTTTGAAAGATTTTTATTAAATAAAATTTTATTTTTTCAAAATTCTAAAGCGATGGTTTTGTTAGCCTTTTCTTTGGGCAGATTGTGGATGGTAGAGTATTTGAAGAGTGGATCTTAGTTGATTTGGAAATTAAGAAACAAAATGTTATTACAAAATACACCTAAGGAAGAGGACAGGGAAATAATGGAATAGGAGGTGAATTGACATATTTAAAGTTTAGATGGACGACAAAATATTATATATAAAATACTAAAGATTAATATTATGGAAACTGTTTGAATTTTATGAAATAGTAATAAAAAAAATCAACTAAAATAAATAAGTATTATTTAAAATTAACTAAAACTAATAAATAATAATTTAATATAATATTTCATATCAATAGAAAAAATTAAAATTTATAAATGGGATTTGATTTTTAAAAATAAATCTGATCTGAATAATTTTCACATAAAAAGATTCATTCAATAATATTTGATTTATTATTATTTTTGGATCGGTTTGCTGCATTTTGTTAGATTGGTTTGAATCTGAATACTCATAATTAAAATAAAATACTTAATAAGAATTTATCCATATTTTCAAGGGAGAATTATGTTATAAGAGGGAGGAGAAGAGAGTGAGAAAGGCACACATAAAAATATCTTGAGTTAGTTACGAAGATTATTCTCTAGTTTAGGAGCACTGGTGCTTTGGTTTCGGTGATGTATTGCATTTTTTGCATTTTCCTGCTTTCACCACACTGTTAGAGTTTTGCTCATCAATTACAATCAATAAAATTCCTTCCATTACCTTTAAATTTCTGGTTTCTATCTCCATCCCTCAACAAATTAAACCAACTCACAGAAAGAGGATTTAACTCATTTAAATTGAGAATTTAATAAAGTAAATAAATCAAGAGTTAATATTATAATTACATCAAAAGTAATGGTATCCCATTCATGAGTGTTGCATTACTGGATATATAGTCCTTGTCACACATTTCTCAATAACATAATGAAGTTCTTAAAAAAACCTAGATACATGCATTTCTCCACTTCATGGTCATTCGTATTAAAATTTATTATTATTTGGAAGTTATAATTGATTCTTTAATATTAGAGATCTTCTATAACTATCCATTATGTTGAATTCAAATGTAAATGGTTAAATTTTAAATTGACTGATAAGTGGTATTAGAGTAATTGATTTGGCTTGGTGGAAAAACGAGAGTGAATCATTGTATTACAACACAAGTCTTTCTAACAGTGTAGTCAAGAGACATTTTCTCTTGATTGTAATAGTGGTATACATATATGATGCGAGAGACTCACATTTAAGAGAGATATTGTTGAATTTAAGTTTGAGTGGTTAAGTTTAATATTGATTAAAACTGAGTTAAATATTGAATATATAAAATAGGAGATCCATTTATCTAATACCTTAAAGTTTTTGTTTGAGATGTGACGTCAAAGTCTCTTGTAGTCCTGAAGCATTTGTCAATTGTTTGCTCTCGTGTCTAACATTTGCAAATACAACGAGCTACTTCGTGACTTAAATGGAAGATGAATCAAGGGTTTTATGCCCCTACATACTGAGATGTGAGACATATACTTGAGACTTGTCATGGCGTGGGGGATGATTTATCTCACATGATCGTAAAAACGACTCAAATATTCGCGTTGATATGATTATGAACAAGTGCAATTTCAAAGGACATATATTTCTTCTGATTCGATGTATTTAAGTGTTTCACCATAAGAATTAATACATTAAATTTACTCACATTTATCGTGAATACATCACAAATATAGACTAATTGACTACCTTTAGATTGATAATGCACTTGTTTTGTGAAACCTTGTTGTTTTAGAATTTCCTTAAAGGATGATATGTCCATAACTTGCATGCCTAATAATGTGCTTTTAATTTCTTTGTAAAAAAAAGACCTGGCATAACTACTATATCAAAATTTCTATATCGTCATTTTTCATATATGATTTTTTCTCATTTTTATAATTTCGTTAACTTAACAATTGTTATTTTGTAGCCAAAATTGAATGATAGAAAACATAGTAAAGGTAAAATGAGAAACAATGTTATAATTTATGTAAATTTAAATATGACAT
>JBBPBT010000659.1:2379499-2395425 GCA_037974875.1 Cicer bijugum | reverse complement strand
TTAAAAAAGTTACTTCCAATTATTAAAAACTATTATCTATTATATATATTTTTTTTACAAACTCTTGATGAAATATATTCAATAATTTTTTTTTACAACAACTTCTCATGCTCACAATTAAAATATCATACTAATAAAACAAATAAATTTAGACTACGCTACAATATAATTCAATATTAATATTTTTTTAAAATAAAAAATATATATAGTCAATCATATTTTTAAATTTTTACATCTTATTTTTAAGTTTGTATTTTACATTTTATTTTATCAAATAAATGCAAGTACCATTATATGTTGAAAAATAAATTAACAATCACAATACAATGAATCAAACAATTATCCTATATTATAAATTATCTTACGACTAGTCATGAGTCTCCTTAACACTTCCTGTGAGAAGCACTTCATCAGAATTAAGCAAACCTTTTCCCCTAAGTAAGAGTTTGTAATATGTATTATCAAACATTCTCGGGGAACCTAAGTCCAACGGAGAAATGTTGTTGTCACCACCTGATTTTGGGCACGTTGTTTTCAAATCAAAGTAAAATGATTTGTCTAGATTCTCATCTGGTTGGTTGTTTCCATTTTGGTTGTACAGTCTTTGCTTGAATGTTGCACATTTTGCCACGCCAATTGTATGTGCACCTACATTTAGAAAAATCAAAAGTTAAAAAGGTGACTCATTCATTAATTACTACCTTTTTTATTTAAGAGAAATGTTAATCAGTGTTCTTGAAACATTTATTAAGACACTAAAAGTAAAAAAAAATATTTTGAAAGTCATGCATTATAACTTTTTGAAATTTAAAAAAATTATATTTTCAACACAAACCATTATTTTTATTTTTAATTCCTTAACAACTGTTAGTATGATTCTTTATTAAATAATCGAGGCAATAAATTTTGTTATTTTTATGCAATTATTTGTCATTTTTCTATAACTAGTTTAGTTGAGTCAACGCACAAGGGTAGAAAAAAAATTATTTGTATGCAAATTATAAAGCTTAAATATTATAAGTTAGGGTTATAAAGCTTAAACATTATAAGTTGGGGTGGAGCGGAGAATATATGTACAATATTATTTGGAATAACTTAAAGGAAAATAAATTTAATATAAATCGCAATCATCATTTCAAATTTTTCTTCTTCCTTCCGCTCCATCTTATCATTTTGTTTCCTGATTTTTTACTCTTATCATTCAATTTGACTTTTGAGTTTAAAATATTCTAGTGGCTACATCAAACACATGAGATGAAAGTAAAAAATCAGAAAATAGAATGATAAGTTGGGGGCAAAGGAGAAGAGAGATTTGAGATGATGATTGTGAGATTCATATTAGACTTATTTTCCTTTGAGTTATTGTAAACAACATTATAGATATATATTTGGAGATATTTATAATTGTAATTTGTTGTAACTAAATTTTAATTTTATTGAATTTTTATGAATTAAAATATATAAGCAAAGCCAACTTAAGAAACTTATTAATGTGTATGATATTTTAGCTGTACATTTAGTGTTTACATTCGATATTATTTAAATTATGCATATTTAATATATTTTTATTTATAAATGTGATTATTAGCAGTCGAAAGTAATTTTTTTAACAGATCTGCAATCAATTCATAGTAAATAAAAAATAATATTATTATTGATTTTACTATTGATCGATATTAATAGTATCATTATCTATTTTAGGTTTGTGAGTAATTTAATTGAATCAAAAATTGCTAATAAAAAAAGAACACAAATTTCTAAAAATATGACCCTTAAAAATGAAGGAAGTGCATCTTGTCTCAAGTATAAGCAAAAGTAAATTAAAGAAAATTAACGTGGCTAGACCAAAATTTAGATCCAACACATCAAATTTGACTCTATTTTTGCTTATATTTGAGATCAGATAATTACTATGTAACGCTTTTTTTGTTAATAAGCAAGTACTATGCAACACTAATTTACAATGTTATTAAGAATTTGAAAGTTTCTCCTGAGAGGGCAACAAGGTCTACTTCATCAAGGCCTTCATGTTTGAAAAATGTTAGGAGACCTTCAATGGTGGCATTTGGTGGGGGAATGTTTTTGTTTGAGTCCCTTAGGCTTGCTGTTTTTGAGTCTCTCCTTCCTAATGGCAGCTCCCAATTGGGTCCTCCACTCTGTTTCAAAAATATATATATTTAAGTATATATTTTCCATGACATGCAAACTTTGCAAAGTATATAAAAGTGTCATCTCAATTTTAGTCATCTATTTTTCTTACAAGAACAGTGGATCCCCTAGCAGCAAGGGCAACAATGTCTGCACATGAGACTGTCTGAGGACATGTTTGTTCCAATTTAGATTTGATCTTGTCAATCACTTAAAAACCTCGGACCAAATTTTTGTTCGGCCCGCCATTTTTCTCGCTGACTATTGTCGCGCTATCATCCAACAAAATCGATGCATCGCAGCCCTATAATTAAGAGTAAAATGTTTGAAAAAAATTAACTCCTTGACCTATGCATGCAAAAGAATTAACAATTGCAAAACAATATATATGTATACTACAAAATAGCTCCAAAAAAAAGAAAATATATATATATATATACACTTTAATTTTATGTACTAAGAATGAGAATTTCTCATGAAATAATGAGTATAATTTTTCTCAAAAAGTTGTTAGCAAAGAAGGTGATTCTATTTGTTTATTATTGTATGTTTATAATCGCAGTTGCAATTACGCTAGCAATTCTTGAAATTGAATAAAATTGCAGTCAAATACGTTATATGCAGTTGCAAAGACATTAAAAACTATGATGTCACGACTCAGACTGTGGTCGCATACATGTTTTCAAAACATGTTTTGCTACCGTGATTGTAACTCACCTGCACGAAGCAATCGTGGAAGTGAAGTCTAAGAAGAGAAGCTGCTATTCTGATATCGTTAGCAATAGCCTTCTCCAACACTGACATGACAATGTCATTAGCTTGAGGGCATTAAAACTGGTAGAATTGAGGAGAAAGACCAAAAGACATTCCTCTAGTTGTTCCACCATGTTGACCACCCCAGCCAAAGTTGAATTCTGCAGGGTGAGCCTGAGAGATTGTAACTGAGATGAAAGTTGTTAAAAAAATAATGACTTTGATGAAATGCATTGTGACAAGTGACAACAAGATTATAATATGCTTGTTTGATTATTATTTTTGTGTGTCCTAATGGATTGGATTGTTTGATATATATATATATATATAGTGTTAAAGGATCAAACCACTCACTCTCTTCAACTAATGTTGTGAAGTAAAGTTATGACTTTATCAATATGTTCTATTCTGTCACTGCCCCACCACTGATGCAATGTGTTTAGTTATGAGAGTGGTTCTAGTTTACCTGCTCCTGGACTTGATCAAAACAGGTGCAGAACTCATTTGCTTAAATGGATTTGATTACTAATACTAGAGTAAACATAGTGTGAACAAGAAAGTGAACACCCATGTCTTCTTTTATGGTTTTCTCGGTGAGATACAAGAAAGGAAGATGAGTAGGATACCAAATACAGAGTAAGCAGAGTGTGGACACCCATATCGTGACACAGTCTAATGGGTTTATGTATCATCCTCATAGTTTTTACGATTATCATCTATGACTTGGTCGTAGAAAAGTTAAAGCAAGAATGCAATTCAATTTAGGAAAGTCAATTAAGAATGAACCAAATTTTTGTATATATAACTTCTCAATTCAATCAATGATTCTGTGAAGAAATTCATATTTTTAAATATATTTAATACTCTACAAGCAAACAACATATTAATAATTAATCATACGTGCACATTGTTCTCTACATAACCAAACATAAACCTAGCATTTTCCCGAGAAACTGAAGCATGATTAGTGCATTATATTGCTATTGCCAGTTATAGTAAATTACCAAAACTTTTCCCCGTCAAATGGCGTTAATTTCATCCAATTATTACTGTATTTTTATAGTCTATTTGATAAATAAGATCAAGGTGAAGGTAGAATTTTATTATTTTTAATGTGTAAATATATAAAATTGTGTCCCACTCATTTAAATATTGTCTCCTTAGAAGAATTGCAGAAACACACCAAATTGCCGATCATGAAATATTGCCAATGCTAAACATTGTTTTCGATTTGAATGCAATAATACAGTAAATATCTTAGGGATTTTACAGAACACATGAGCCTTGATATATGTCCCTTGCTCTTTATATTCCTATATATGAATTAGATGAAATGTCAGGAAATCCAACAATAACAAGTAAGAAAACCGTGATTTATGATTAACAGGTAGCAATCGATTAATCGAGTTTTCTCGACCATTCCAACCTGGTGTATGGTGCTGAGAAGGTCCCCATTTTCAAATGGTAACAAAGCTTCCACCCATACCATGGAGTCCTGTTAAAAAATAACAGAATTTTGACTACCAAATATAAATCTAACAAAATGGACTGCATGATATCAAAAGACAGAAGGTAAATCTAAGTTATATAACGAATGGCTTCAATTTTGTACCTTTAGTTGGTCTTCAACTGCATTACAGAATTCCGGTAAGCCATCGCCACTTAAAGCAGATATGCATACAACATCATCTCTTTTTTCAGCTTCAAGCCTTATTTTCTGGGGATCACTACCATTATCAATCCGCCATAACAAAAAGATATGTCAGAATGTTCAAGCTGGAGTTCATGCTGGAACGATTAAACTTCAAGTGCAAAGCAAAGTTTGTTGATGAAAGTAATAATATGTCCTCTCACACAAGCCCTTATGGTTTGAAACAAGGACAATGCATTGATCCATCTATCTTCTTCTGATTTGTTTTTGCAGTTTTGAATAGTGTGTAGCAATGATCAAACTCTTATAGAGACTCTAAAAACATATCATCAACTAACTATCCTAAAGGCTTAAGCTATTGATTTAAAGAAAGTGAATATATTTTTAGGTAGAATAATCTCAATAAACTATTTGACTGCTCTGCTTTCAATTGTTTCAGTCGTTAAGCTAGTTAAACTCAATTTTATAAATTATATGTTGGTTATGATATTTTTTCCAAAGTATTTGGTAGGTCCATGAAACAAGTATTTGGTAGGTGGATTGGGTTGTTTGGTTTGTAGCACAAAACATCAAACCAAACGGTACAAAGTGCTAGTGCTAGACATACCCATGTTAGATCCATAGAAAAATTTGAGGTAACAAATCATTTTGAGTTTAAAGATAGTCATTACATTATCGTTTAATCATAATAATTCAGTCTGTTACATCATATTAAATAGTTTTTAAATCAAATGTAATTATTTAATATCTTTTTATGTAGTAAGCCATTATTAAATGTGAGTGTATCATTTTTATAACTAAATCAAACTAGTTTTGACTGGTTCAAATTTTCGATGTATGTAATTAAATATCAAATTGAAAATACTAACTTCGTTTGTAGTTTGTATAATCTCAAATTTTTCTCTCTCACATTCCAATCCATATACAAGAATCACAAATTCATTAACTAGGTACATTACATTACCATATCAAACCACTTAACATTAAGCTCAATATATTAATTAAATGTGACAAAAGCACAATACTAATTAAATGAATGATAATAAAATACAATAGAAAAGCAAAAAGTATGAAATACACACCATAAATCATTAGACAATTTAGCAAAGCTTCATCCTCGAATAAGCAACATAATTAAAATAAAAATAAAAAATATTTCATGATTTTAAAATATTGACTGCAGATAATTGATGATAGTCTTGTCCAAATGAAATGCCTTAGTGAGAACTTCAGTAGATATTTGGGGTGTAGCCCCAAACACTGCATTCCCAACAGTGATAGCTCCTGGATTCTGGCTACTAAGAGCTGCAATGGCAACAACATTATTGTATCCTATATTTCTCTGATAGTGAATTAGGCCTATGGGAAACACAAACACATCTCCTTTTTGTAGAACTTTCCTAAAGTGACGGTTTTCTGGGTTCGAAGTGATGAATCCAACTTCTAGTGTGCCTTCAAGAACAGTGAATATTTCAGTAGCACGAGGATGTGTATGAGGAGGGTTAACACCCCATGGTGCGATATCAATACGAACCATGGAAATTCCTAGTGTGTTCAATCCTGGTAACTGAGATGCAAAAACTGGAGTTACTTTTGACCCAACAGAGTTTGTTGTGTTGCCTGCTATGTGAAGGCCACTAAAGAAGAAGTCATTTGCCTCTACAAATTTAGTATCCTTGCATACAGAATTCCCTAACATTGCCATAATTCATCATAAGTACAAAAGTGTTAGAATCTTAGAAAGTCATATCATCAATATTTGTTAAAATATCTCTGCAAATTAATATTTACATTGTGAGATGTAATTTCATGAATATTTTAAAAAAAATTACACCTACGGTACATACGAATTATGGTTTGCGACTTTCATTCGTTGACCACAATTTATATGAAAATGCTCGCATCAATAAGAAAGACCGAGTACTCCATGAAAATATTTATGTGGAGTTGCAAGAATATATAAAATTTTAGATTTAAGAACAAAATGAGAAGTCCTTTAAAAAAATAAAGAGGGAATTGGTTGATTGTTGTTAATAAAAGGATAGTCATACACATGTATATATATTGTTAATTAATAATACCTTGGCCTATTGGGTTTGCCACGCAAAAATCTTGGAGAGTACTAGGATCAGTTGCAAAGACAGCTGAAAGTGAAAGAGCTAAAACAAACAGCAATAGTGAGATATTAGCCATTTGATAAGAACTTGAAACTTGAATGCTCTAGTAGATTTTTTAGACAAGGATTTGTACTAGGTGTTGTAGTATTGGTGGATGAATATGGCATTGTATTACCACGTATTTATATGGAATTTGTACATGGCATTGCATTAAGGCATCTTTTGAATTTGTACGTGGCTGTGAGCCCAATAGCACAAATATGCCGTCCTAACTGAAAAATGAAATGGTCATCATTTGAAATGGTAATAGGAATCAGTAACTTAGTGTCATATGCTGCCATTCGGCTAGTCATTCACTGATGAATCTTAATTGATTAATTAATTTAGCTGATCAACATCCAGCACTTCCATTTGTCAGAGACATTATAAAAATAATGTCCGTGAACAATAAAATAAGAGTAGTTTGGACTCCAAATGGATGACAATGGTATCTATTTTGGAGCTAATGTTCCCATTCAAGTGGGTATTAATAAAAGGAAAATGTTACTAAGTGCCCTTTGGAAAAAATAAAATGTTTTTCAACGCATATGGAGGTTTCTACATTCTGCATCAAATACAGGGAGTAACTTCTCACACTCTAATTAGTCAAAACAAATAAAACTTCCCACACTCTAAAAGGGTAAAAGTCATAAGATAAAGATGATTTTAAATTATATTATATATACAAAATAACTGATCTCCTTCGAGTGTGCTATGTTGAATTTTTTTAATGAAAAAACTTTTTGACGATTAAGATAAGAAAATAGTTTCGATTAACATCTAATATAATTCAGTAAAAAAACTGCAGAAGGCAAGGTCACGCATCTTTGAGTCAGTAATCAATTCAGCCGCCGATATGCGATCCTATGGCTCTGAATATGCAGTGCAGATTTTTACTGTTTTCGATAGTTTCACACAGTAGTAAATCTCATCCGTCCATTTCAAATCGAACGATCTAGATCCAAATCAATTATTACGACCATATAGTAACCGCGTGGAATCTAATTCCCAATTTTACCATTGCCCTACCGTATGAGTTTCATTCTAAAAAGTAACAACATGAAAATTAAAAAGAATTAATTAATACATCATAATATCATAATGTAATCCAGTGTAGTTTAAAGGCAATTGTGTGTAATCAACACACCAAAATTATAAAACCAAACTAGATCATTTGACTTTAATACATATAAACATTTAACCATTACAAACATCCAAGACTTAATCACAAGAACAAAAAGCATACACGCTAATGAGTCAATCTAATTTGACTGTTCCACAATTTAAACATATACCACTCGCTCAAATCCAACCATATTTATATTTGAAACAATTTTAACAAATCATAGAGATGTCTTAAGCAGCAACCTCCTCTTCTTCCTCCTCCTCGTACTCTTCTTCATCAGCAGTTGCATCCTGGTATTGCTGGTACTCCGCAACAAGATCATTCATGTTACTCTCGGCCTCGGTGAATTCCATTTCGTCCATTCCCTCACCGGTGTACCAATGCAAGAAAGCCTTGCGCCTGAACATAGCTGTGAACTGCTCACTAACTCTCCTGAACATCTCCTGGATTGAAGTTGAATTACCAATGAAAGTGGATGCCATCTTAAGGCCCTTAGGTGGGATATCACAGACACTGGACTTGACATTATTAGGTATCCACTCAACAAAGTATGAAGAGTTCTTGTTTTGCACATTGATCATCTGCTCATCTACTTCTTTTGTGCTCATTTTACCACGGAACATTGCTGATGCAGTCAAATAACGGCCATGGCGTGGATCAGCAGCACACATCATATTCTTAGCATCCCACATCTGCTGAGTCAGTTCGGGTACAGTCAAAGCACGATACTGCTGGGATCCTCTTGATGTCAAGGGTGCAAACCCAACCATGAAGAAATGAAGCCGTGGGAATGGGATAAGATTGACAGCGAGCTTACGAAGATCAGAGTTCAGTTGTCCAGGGAAACGTAGACAACAAGTAACTCCACTCATGGTGGCGGAAATGAGGTGATTAAGATCACCAACTGAAATAATAAAATCAAGAAAAAGAAATTAAAAATTGCACTTTCAACTAAATTGCAAATAAAGTAAAATACATTTCATTTAAAGAAAGTGACTGGATAACCAAATTGATGGCAGAAGTTCAACAGCAATAACTACCAGCAATGAGTAAAGAACAAGACCCTAAACCCACTTGAATCCTCCCACTGCCCCATCAATACATGCATATTCAATCCTAATTCAAATTGTGAATTGAACTGAAAACCATGTCAATATATCAACTACTACTTAATATTGACCATTTATCTGTAGCAAACAACTACAACAGAATAGCCACAGATAATCATGATTCCTGATAATAACAACAACATATGCAGCAGCAGTAACAAAAACAAAATAGGAATAACATTAACAACGAGCTTCATTGCATCATCATCAACAACAACAAAAACCATTTCCTCATTAATATCAGCTATATGAATCATATCTAATGACAAACCATTTAACTCTAAATTCTACTCCATAAACTGATTTTAAGTTTTTCCTAATCTTCCTATACCTCTATTAAAAATGTTAATACATTAATATACAGCATAAGAATCATTACAACATCAACAACCAAATCCTTACAACAGAAATGGGGTGTCTGTATGAATCAAACAATCCAATAATGCTCTATGGTGAACCATGTTAATGACAAGTTTTACCTATAGTTTTTCTCAATGTTTCTCTAAATCTAAAAAACTGACCTCTTTCTAGAGCAAAGTTGTACCATATTTACATAAATAGAAGGTCGACTCCCAGCCCTACCCAGCTTTGTATCAACTAGCACAACATTCTAATCTCAATAACATTGAATTAATCTTCTTATTCTAATCTCTAAAACAATGAATTTATTTCTTCATTGACACTTTGTCTCCAAACCAACATTTCATCTCATACAACATCATATACCTTAACAATAATCTGCATTAATTAAACACATAAAAATTAAAACGAATCCTGAAAAACATACACGTCGGTGTAGCAAGCTTCAAAGTCCGGAAGCAAATGTCATAGAGAGCCTCGTTATCTAAAACCATACATTCATCAGCATTCTCAACAAGCTGATGAACGGAAAGCGTTGCATTATACGGCTCCACAACCGTATCAGACACCTTAGGAGAAGGAAACACGGAAAACGTCAACATCATTCGATCCGGATATTCTTCTCGAATCTTCGAAATCAATAACGTCCCCATCCCAGAACCCGTGCCACCTCCCAAAGAATGACACACTTGAAATCCTGCAACACAAAAAAAAAAAAAAAAAATCATAACAAATCCAAAACAATTCCTAATCAGTTAATTAATTAATCAATTGGTTAATTTAATTACCTTGCAGGCAATCGCAATTCTCGGCTTCTTTGCGAACGACATCGAGGACGGAATCGATGAGTTCGGCGCCTTCGGTGTAATGACCTTTCGCCCAATTATTTCCGGCGCCGGATTGACCGAAAACGAAGTTATCAGGACGGAAGATCTGACCAAACGGACCGGATCTGACGGAATCCATGGTTCCAGGTTCCAGATCCATGAGAACGGCGCGTGGAACGTACCTTCCACCACTAGCTTCGTTGTAATAGACATTGATGCGTTCTAATTGAAGTTCAGAATCTCCGTTATACTTTCCTGTATGATCGATTCCGTGTTCGTCGCAAATTACCTCCCAGAATTTGGCGCCGATCTGGTTCCCGCATTGTCCGCCCTGGATGTGTAAGATTTCTCTCATTTTATCGGGAAAATGGAAATATTAGGGTTTTGTTTTGGTAAGGTTGAGAGAGGGAAGGAACGAGTATAATGTTTGTTTGTTTGTTTGATTGAATTGGAAGGAATGATAAAAGGAAGAGTTAGTTTATGGTGGGGAGAATTTGAAGGGGAGTTGTTTATTTGTCTAGTACTTTTGTGTTAGTGTTGAGGGCATTTTTGGAAGGAAAATAAATGTTCTACCGGGTTTAATTATTGTTAGGAAAGACTAATTTAATTTATTTTCTTGGTAATTAGGAAAACTAGTCTATATCCAAACTATGTCAAATTTATTTTCACAAGTCAATGAAAAGATAATTTTTTAATTTTTTTGCCTTTATTATAAAAAAAAGTAAAGGTACAATCTACTCTCTCTCCTCACTGTTATAAAACAAAATTATTTTTACAGAAATTAAGAGATATAGTTAATTTTTTAAATTTGATGTAAAGTATAAGTTAAATTTATTAAATTATTTCTTTTTAATATCAGACAATTAACTATTAATATTAAATGTTTTGAATTAAATAAACAATGTATATAATATTAAATATATTAAAAGTAATTAACCTTTGTTTACATTAATGAAAAAGATATAAGATTCTTTTTTCCTATAATAGTAATCATAGTGTATGTAACTACTAACCACACTGGTAGATGCATAAACATTTGATATATTTTGAGAGTTAAAACTTTAGATTCTCATTCTTGCTTTTGGGCTTATAATAGTTATCATAAATATTTATAAAGTGCATATAAATTAAACTTTTATATAATTTTTCTGTCGATTAATGAAATAATTAAGAAATTTATTCACAATTATGAGGTCTTGATTTTGATTTAGGAATATATTTTTCAGTGAAGTAATATCTACATTTTTCAATTAAATTAAATTTTATGAGTATTTTTATGGTATGTTTATCTTAATTTAAAATACTTTTAATATTAGTAAATCAATTTAATAACTCACAATTTTCTATAAAAATATATTTAAAAAATATTCAAAAAGTTACAACAATTAATGAATTAATTGGTTTCAATGTTTTTCGTTTTCTTCAAGTAATTAGAGTTTTGGTCGTGCTCTTTGTCTTGGTCCATAAGGTATGACTCACCGGTGGAATTTGAATTATTGTGGAGCTTGAATTGTTCTTTATAGACTGTATACCAAATATTAAATTATTTGAAAATTAATTTAAATAATATCTTTAAATTATAACTCAATTCACAAATGTTAATTTTATTAAATTTATTATAATAAAATTTATCATTTTTAATAAAATTAAAAAACATATACATATATTTAAATACCAAATAGATTGATAAATTCATTTAAGTTAATAAAATTTTAATATATTTAAACGCTATTATAACAATACTCATAAATTTGTTTTGAAAAAAACAAAACATAATGAAAATACAATATGTAACATCTCTATTTTAATCATATAATTAATTTTTAGTGTATTAATATTTTTTAAACTAAGTGTAAATCATTACCTACACTAACTTGGGAATGGATCCGTCTCTTGGTGCAGTAGTGAACTCCAAGGCTTTATAATCTTAATTATATCCATGTTGAAATCTCGTCCACGACATTTATATGTTTTACGCTTAAAATACAATGGAAATGCAAAAATATTTATCAGACTTGATTATATGTCTTGGTAGCTTCAAAAGGATGCAACACCACCACTGCCCCAAGTTAATTCATGGTCTATAATATGAAACCCTTTTAACATCTGACATCAGTAAGACTTGTCGTTACATCAAGGAGGAAAAATTAGTAATCAAACTTTTCTATAAGTTATCCATTTTACAACATTTTGAGTACAAAATTTAGGACCCTTTACTTTGTGAGATTTGTTTCTTTCTGTTTTTAAATTTATGTTAATTTTATTTGTTAATTAAATTAGAAAGTAAATAATTGTATATATTTTTAAAATAAAATAAAAATATCAACAAATTATTTTAATTATTTTTAAAAAAAATTATTAACTAACATTTTATTTTTTCTCCATAATAATATTTCACTTCAAAAATCTTTCACTTAAATAAAATAAATATATATTTTTTAAGAAACAATTAAATTAATAAAAATGCATATATTTAATATATAATATATAGATTGAATTCATTAAATTTTGTTGACTCAACAATTTTATATAAAAATACCAATAAATGTTTACGATCAAAATTACATTTTCTCTCTTACTCATGAACCATTTCGTTGCACACCTAATTTCTAAATCATAATTAATCTAATCAGCTTTATTTATTTTATTATAAAAGTAGTTTTGTATACGCTTGAGTCTTTAGAAATGTAAAGGCTCAAGCGTATGCAAAGATATTTCATTTAAATTCTAAAAAGAAAAAGCCAATGGTACATTCATTTGTTTGTTTGGTCAACAAAGCCAATGGTTCTTGAATTAAGAATGTGGAGTGAAAGTGAGAGGAACTTGTCATTTGATTCAAAATATATTAATTATATAAGTGTGTTTGGACTGTTTTCATTTTTTCCAAGTGTGTTTGAAACGATAGTGTAAATAAGTACTGATTGCCACATTGGAATGACGAGAGGTGTGCCGGCGGCACTAAAAGATTTCATAATCCGGTCCATTCCTCTTTATTTCAAGTATTTTTTAGTAGATGGTCTTCCTAACAAGTATTTTAATGGTTTTATGATCTAATAATACTTGTTAAAGAAAAATAAAAATAAATAATTTTATGTAGAAAAATATAATTTTTTAAAATTTTAAGTAGTTTACAAAATTAATCAAATTATTCATTTTAAATAATTAGTTTATGTATATTTGTTCATTTGGTTATATTTTATTATTTAGTCTCTTAACTTTACTTTCATCAGATATCGTAGCTTTTCTATTAATTTTTAGCCAAAATATTAACTTCAGTCTACGTGTTATGTAAAGTGAGTGAAATATGAATAAAATAAAGCAAAAAAAAAATAAAGAATTAAAAGTGAAAAATAGTTTTTTTTTTCTTCTCATTTTAGAATTTTAACATCTTCTTCTTAATCGTTCTTCATCTGCAATTTCTCATATATAAAAAGGTTGAATAGTTCTCAAAGCTAATTATTCAAACATCAACATCTCTAATTAATAATTAAGATCAAAATCTACACATCAACATCTCTAATTAGTAACTAATATCAAAGTCTACACATTTTTAGTCTTACTTCTTGAATTTCATGGATGTCTTACCTCTTGCTTTCTCTTTTTCTGCAATTGTTAACGCAACTTATTGAGCCAATCGTGCATCTTTTTATTTTTTACTTCCATAATTTTCTAGTGGCTCATCTCCATCAACTATAAAGCAAATAAAAGAGCAGCAGTAATAATAATTAGTAACACATCGAATCTAATATAATCTACAAAGAAAAAAGAAACTATGAAATTTTACCTTCTATTGTGTTGTAAGTGCTTCTCTGCATGTTGTATATGTGCATTTCCATTGTTTGTTTTAACTCAAGCTTCAGCTTCCTCAAATCAGCTTATACTCTGTTCTCACTTAACCCATCCTAAATGATACATAAGTTGGAGTTAACGTTTTTTATTAAAAACTAATTAATATGTCTAGTGTGGCTAATGCAAGTAAAGTTAGAAGACTAAAATAGAACCCAAAAAAATCAAGAGACTAAAGTAAAAACATAAAATAAGTTAAGGAACTAAATCTTTTAATATAGTCAATAGAATTTTAGTTGGACTATGTTGACTACAAGGGACCACTTTTTGTAAGCACGAGTGCAAAGTTCATACAGACTCCATATGATTCCACGTGCTTTTCATTCCAATGTTCCCCAATCATTCTAACTTAGCATTTACATTTGTTGTGGTGTGCTCAATTTGTTGATCTAGTTTTTTAATTTCTCGAAATAATCAAATCATCTATCAATTTGTATTACATTTGTCCAATACATTCTTTCTTCAATTCTAAATATTAGAACATTTTGATAGAAGTTATAAATTCATTTATCATACCTTTGGCAAAGAACAACTAAAGAAAGGTCTAAACAATTTTATCTTTTTTCTAAATTAGGTCTTAAACGAATCTTAAAAAATAAATAAATAAATTAAAGGAAGCAGTTTTGTTTAAAAATGTATTCTTTAGGGGATAGAGTTGATTTAGATGGAGTGGTTGGTCAAATTAATATTTTGATTGAAATTAGTTTTCTTCTCAAAAGATAACATAACATGATATAGATTTTCTGATTGGTGGACGTGTCCTTTAGCTAGTATAAATTTTTATTAATGAAAAATATGTCTCTCTTTATCTCAGATTAAATATTATATTTGAATTATACATAACTTTTTACAAAATAATTAATTTAGTTGAGCGTAATAATACAATTTGTATTATTTTGCTAAAATATCATTTTTAATTATAGTTAGTAAAATAGTTAAGTGAAATGAAATTCAATAAATAAAAATATATTAATAATAAATTAATAAATATTACATTTATATTATAAAATAACAATTATTTTCAGACATAAAAAATGGATATGACTTGAAGAGTTGAAAAAATATATGTATCTGTCCACCTGTGGAATATTTCTTGAATAAATATCTTTTATATATAAAGAAGAAAAAATAAAAAAAAAATAAAAAGGAAACCTCTAAGAAATCATAAATTTTATTTGGTTTATATTTTTGTTTTAAGAGTACTTTTTCAAAGGATGCTCACCAACCCCACTGTCACTCACTTTCACACCGAGCCATAATCACAGATATTTCAATCTTCAAGCTTAACTTTTTCTCTTTGGGTCTTATCCCACTTAATTTATGGACTCCAAAAGTCAATCTTTCTTAAATTACTATTACTTTTCTTATTAAGAACGCATAAGTATAATGTGATCAACAAGGAAATGGTACAACTAAACAATTATATAGTTTTCTTCAATTATTAAGGCAACACTTAGTGTTCATTGTGTAGTGGAAACAATTATATAGTCAATCACAATCATGTGAAATTGCGTAGTATTGTATTTATCTACAACAAGAGGCTTTATTAAAAAAAGAAAAGAAACAAAATTTAGTTGTTGAAGGTGCATAGTGTGAGCTTCTTTTCCGCTTCATTTGTAAATTGTAAAGTTTTATCCAGCAACTTTTGTTTTCACTTTTTTCATATTTTGCTAAATTATCGAAGAAAAATATTAATACTACCGTTTTTTAACTCACATCTTCTAAAATATTATCTTTGATAGACTAAAAAATATATATATATATATATATATTAAATTTATATGAGATATATTTTTAAATTATAATTTAATTAATAAATATCAATATCATTATATTGATCGTTTTCACAAAAACATATTAGATTATTGATAAATCAAAATTTTGAAAAATTCTTCTGATATTAAATTAAAATTTTTAGAGAATATAAATGTTATCTTTGATCTCATTTAT
>JBBPBT010000659.1:2359997-2373396 GCA_037974875.1 Cicer bijugum | reverse complement strand
CCCCCCTGTTTTTCTTCTAATTTTAAACCATCACAATTATTCAAAACGACCATGCCGTTTCCTTGGAAGAAAAAAAATAGAGTCACTCGAATTTCCCAAATCGTCGCTGATCTCCAATCCCCGAAACGCGGTGGTTCCCTTGTCGTTGAAACCGGTTTTCCTACTTCCCTCATCGATCTATTCGTTAAAAACCGGAGCCGGTTCAATAAATCTAGATTCAAAAAACCGGTTCGCTCCGAAAAACTTGATCCGTCACCACCTCCGCCTCCGCCACCGCCGTCTCCGGTTACCTCTTCCCCACCGATTCATGATTTCTCTATCTCTGCCGCTACCGACACCGTCTCCGATCACCTCTCAACCGCCGCCGCAGACACCACCGTTACCGCCTCCTCCATTTCTCCACCGAATCAGGAAGTCTCCACTGCGGATATTCCAGGTCCGAATCATCCAATCGGAGAAATCACCGACGGAGCGGTTAATCATGTTCCGGTGAACGAATTCAGTTCCGCGTTAAATTCGAAGTTAATTACCGTAAAGATGTTGACGGTTATAATTTTGGCAGCGAGCGTGAAAGAGTTAACGGTTGCGATGACAGTGTCGGCGTTCGCGCTTCTATTTCTGGAAAACACATTGAAACGCGTCGTTTCGTTTTTAAAGCCTAGTTCAAATGTTAGCGTTGCAATGAAATCAATGTTCCAGAAGGTTCTATTTCAAACGAATCCTAAAGAGGTTTGTGAAACGGTAACCGTTTTGGATCGTGAAGTTCAAAATTCGAGCTTGAATTTAAATTGTTGTATGAATGATGAAATTGAAGTCGTGGAAACAAAGAGTGAATTGGGAATTTGTTGTGAATTGAATGATTCATTAGTTTCTGAGTGCAAAATTAAGCGTAGTCGAAGTGGTAGGTTTAAGTCAATTATGGTGAAGAAACTTAAAAAGTTCCGTAGTAGTTCCAAGAAAGAGAAAAAGGAAGAAAAAGAAAATACTAATAAAGAGGATGAAGTTGAATTAAGTAGTGATGTTTCAAGTGTTGTTGGTGAAGATAAAGAAGAGATTAATAATGAAGTTGATTGTGGAATCACTTATTCTCAAGAATCAGTTGTTGTTGGGGATTCAGGTTATATATTTCTGGTCATAATTGTACTTATTGGACTTATTGTGGGACGTTTGCCAGCATTGATTCTTACAATAGGATGGTGTTTCTTGGTGAAGATTGTTAGAGGTGTGTGGAGATCAAAGATTGTGTCTCTTACCAAATGTTCTTCTTCAAAGTCTTGATGGAGTGGAGACATTGAAATTGAAAGTTCATTCATATGGGATAGGAACTCCAACCATTTGTTGGGAATCCAACTTTATGAGTCATATTTTTATATGTAAATAAAGTAGATTATAGATTATAGATAGATAAGATACATACTAATATGACAGTAGATAGTAATAATAGAGATTCTTTTTTTTTTTTTATGGATTAATTTGTTATTTATTCAACCTTATCAATACTTAGTTGCTTGTTGGGTCTCTTCCTAACACATTAGTATCCTTTATAATTTATATCAAATAAACAAATTATTTGTTCATATTATATAGACATCCAAGTGATTGTAGGATTAATGATTTATTTATTTTATTAATTTTAAAAGAGTTAAATTTTTTATTCACAATTTTTAATGTTAATATAAATAAATAATTTATTTTTATTTGACGTTAATTTTAAATGAAAGAAAAATTAAATTACACTTTAAATGAAGAGTTGCAATAATAGCTACTATTGTTCAATAATTTTATTTTATATTTGAGAAATATTTTGTAACTGATCTAAATCATTGGAAATACACATTTTAATGTGGTGGTTGATATGAGTTATAGATATGGAAGGGTAAATGTCTTAACTTGAATAAATATTATGATAATGGTAATGGTTATGAATTTTTTTTAATTTTTTTTTATGATAGAATGTATGTAAAATAGATTATTGGTTTATGACTTTTTCACCCAATTATTTTTCTTTTTCTTTTTTATTTATATAAATGAAGGAAAGTACAAGCAATTAAGCACACATTCAAAAGAATAGTATCCTCTAAGGTGTGTGAACCACTTTTCAAATAATACTCTATATGTTGTGACCTAAACACTAGGACTATTAGTACAATGTTTTTGTCGTAAATTAAGTGTATATGAAAGGAGAAAAACAAGAACAATATTATTTAGTTTGAAACTAACAAAGATGGTTAATTTGTAATTCTCCACTAACATTTTTAAAATAAATAAATACTTTTTCTTTGGTCGCTTGAAAAAATATTTTGGCTTTAGAAATTTTGGACATTGAAAATGAAGACTTTAATTAGTATTGCATTATTGAAAAACCATCTAAAGATTTTTCTTTTTATTTTATTTTCATATTAATTTTGTAATATAAAATATTTTAAATTGAATCATGGTTCAACTCGTATGAAATGTCATTTTCAAATTCCAATATCATACGCTTCAATATCTTTAAAAATCTATCTATTCTGGTCAATCATAATAATAAATGTCAACAAGAAATACATGGAAGAAATTGAAGTGCACCATTCACTACAAATATAAATGTTATACTCTTGGTGATACCTAACATAACACTATAAATTTCACCAACCCTACACATTTAAAGTACAAATCATCTAACTTAAACTTTCACTCCTATCTTATACAAACATCACCACATAGAAGAAATAACGTTCTATCATAGTTTGACTATCCTCGTTGATCCCGTTTAGATAATGGTTATACCTAAGTATATACCTCTTTAACTACTAAGAAAAAGAATATACCAAATTTAAAATCGTTTATTAAGTTAAAATCACAATTAAAAGTAGACATTTTTTTATTCAAACCCATTTCGCCGTACTATTCTATTCCGGTTACCAAAAAAGGCATCCAAAGGCAAATATGGGAATCTAAATTGAACATCAATGAATGGAAACGCAGTCCCTTGTCTCATGCTGAACTTTTGTAATTTTGCAATTCATCGTTCTTTGCGTGTTGCTTAATTTTGAAATTCCAAATACTTTTTCATTCTCTCCAACATTTAGCATGCCTCAACGCACTTCATGATGAGGAAAGATATAGTTTGCCGGTATCTTTTTCTGTAAGTAATAAAAAATATTAATTATTATATATTGATGGTTCAAATAATTATATCTAGGTTAAATTATATATTAAATGTTTATATCTGCATATTAAAAACATAGCATGCATTCCCCTCACTCTAAATTTCATTTATATAAAAAAAAACTAGCATGATTTTGTTTTTGACTAAAAAAATGATTGTGCCGAAAAAAATAGCATGATAAGACACAATAAACAAATATTACTGAATGCACGTAACTTTTTTTTTCATTATTAGTGTACAATTATTAAATTAAATTAATACAAAATACACTATTCTTTCATATTATATATGTTAAAAAAAACTACAGGTATTACAATATTAATATAATCATTATCAATTTATCGTCTAAATAATATATGATCAAAGCCCAAAGCAATAACATTTTTTGTGACTTTTTATCATTCTAATTCTATATATATAGTATATATAGTAAATTAGTAGTTATTACCGTAGTTAAAAATGAAATAGTAGTTATTACAACAATTTCATGATTTCAAAAAGTTCAATTAAGACCCTTGCCCCCGCTCACTGCACAACAGTTGAATATGCACAAATTATTTTAGCAAATAATTTTATATTTACGTGTATTTTGGATTAGTTTACTACTAAATACTGCAAACAACATAATGAAAATAAATTTATATAATAAAAATACTACACTTAGCCCAATTTAAAAAGTGGATAGAGATACTTTCGTGCCAGATATTGCTTTTGCCTTTATTAATTTTGTGGGGGCATACTTTTTATCGTAAATTTTATTTTAAAAAGATAATGTCGTATTTTTTCAATAATAACCATTTACCACTTTTATCTGTTTCAAATTATTTTTCATTTTATAATATCATTATAATATTAACTATTATTTTTAATTAATATATTTTTATTTATTATATTTTAAATTATCAAATTTTTTAATTAATTATAATTAATAAAGACATTTAAATAAATAAAATTCATTATATAGTTAAAACCAATAAAATTAATCATTTTTTAATTAATTATATTATCATAATTATTGGCATAGACATTCGTTGCATTTATACAATAAATTTGAATACAAAGTAGGTTTTATCTAGTTCTCTTGTTGCCCATAGAACAAGTAATTGCCACTATTGTAATTAATAAAGTAGAAACTACTGTTTAAAAGGCAAAAGAAAAATCTAAATTTTGAATAGATGATTGATAGGAATACTTACTTTACGAACCATATATCCATGTCACTCATAGTGGCCATTTTAAATGGTGAAAGTTATAGTTTAGAAACAAAAATAAAAGGGGCGTCAACTTTATGCGAGAGGGACTAATAAAAAGGCAAACAAAGACACACGAATCATGCACATTTGGTCACGCTTGCTCATCAAAAATAAGTAGGTGATTCCTACCCGTGAACATCTAATTCCAATTCCCTCTTGGGTTGGGTTGGGTGTATTTATTGTGAGTTTATAGAGGCTTCATAAAGTTAAGTAGGTGAGTTAAGGGACGATAATTGTGGTGCCTGTGTGCTACATCTTGTGCTATGTTTATTTGGTAGTAATAAAATCTTTTTGACTTTTGAAAGAAAAAAAATTACTAGTCTCTTCCATCCTTAATTTGAGAGTATACATATGCGATAAGAATAGCAAATACAAAAAAATTACATAACTTCGTCGAAAGATAAATACAAGCGGGACCTAAATAATACAACCACCACCAAAAACATTGAAATAAAAAACTCTAGATAAACTCTAAAGGCTAACTCGAGTATTCAATCGGATTTGACTACTATCCATTGAAAGTATACTCAAACCATTTTTATTTTTATTTGATTCAACACCATGACATAAGTTTATTGAGTTATGTTATTTTTTAAAATGTTACATTTTTTCACATATAAAAATAATAGGATTCCTCATTTTCTAAATAGTACATGTACATGCTGTTGGAATAAGGGACTGTCCCTGCGCAGCAAAGAAACCAGAAAAATAGAGGAGAAAGATTGAGATAAAATTCTATGTTATTCATGTTACAAGGCTTTCGGTTTTATATGAGTTACAACAATTTTGAACAGAAAATTATCTAACTAACTTGTAACTACTTCCAATTAACTTGTCTCATAACAGTTTTGAATTAACTTCTTAACACTAACCCTTAATTCATAGCTGTTGAACACTTATAACTCCAAGCTTCTTTCTCAAAAACTCAAATCGGTCAAGTTTTAAAGCCTTTGTAAAACCATCTGCTAATTGCACTTCAGTTGGGCAATATTGTGCTTCAATCATCCCATTGTTCACCTGCTCCCTAATGAAATGGAATCTTGTATCAATATGCTTGCTTCTGCCATGTGAGATCGGGTTATTTGCAAGACTAATGGCTGACTTGTTATCGATTCTGAGTATCAAAGGCTTCATCACTTCACAACCCAGTTCCTTCATTACTGCATCCAACCATACTGCTTGACAGGTTGCAAGTGTTCCTGCAATATATTTTGCCTCACACGATGATAGTGCAGTCACTGGTTGCTTCTTTGTACACCATGATATGGTTGCTTCATTGAACTTAAAGACATAGCCAGATGTACTCCTTCTATCTGTGATGTCTCCACACCAATCACTATTTGAGTATCCAATGAGTTCACTTCTTTCACCTTAATTTGCTTCCATTTGGGAACAGCAGGCCAAATTCCTTTGTGCCTTTTATGTACCTAAGTATCCTTTTAGCAGCTATTAAGTGAGTCTTCCTTGGATCATGCATGAATCTGCTAATCACACTTACTGAGTAGCAGATGTCAGGTCGGCTGTTGCATAGATACCTCAGTGAGCCAACCATTTGTATGAACCGTGTTGGATCAATTCTTTCTTCCTCACTGCACTCATCAATTTTTGTATTGATTTATGATGGATTTGAAATTGAATTGCAGCTATTCATTTCAAATTTCTCAATAAGCTCACCTATATACTTTTGCTGGTGCATAACCATTCCTGTCTTTATCTTCATAAATTCTATGCCTAAGAAGAAAGAAAGCTCACCTAGATCAGTCATTTCAAATTCAGATTTCAGCCTTTTTTCCACCTTTTTAATCTCTGTTGTTTTGCTTCTAGTGATGAGCAAATCATCCACATACAGACAGATTATCATGGTTTCTTCTTCACTTGAATTCTGCACATATACTCCAAACTCTGCTGAGCACTTTTTGAAGCCTATCTAGAGCAAAAACTGATCAATCCACTTGTTCCAGGCTCTAGGAGCCTGCTTCAAGCCATACAAAGCCTTATGGATTCTATATACCATATTTTCTTTGCCTTGTATTTCAAAATCAGGAGGCTGTGACACAAACACAACCTCTTCAAGTGGACCATTTAAAAAGACTGATTTTACATCTAAGTGGTAGAGTGACCACCTTCTCTTGCAAGCTAGAGCTACTACTAGTCTTACAGTTTCATGCCTTGCAACTGGAGCAAACACTTCATTGTAATCAATACCATGTTTTTGTAAGAAGCCTCTGGCCACCAACCTGGCCTTGTGCTTTGAAATTTTTCCATCGGGATTTAGTTTCAATTTGAAGACCCACTTCACATCAATCTTCCTTTTCTGATCTGGCAGATTTACTTGCTCCCATGTGTGATTTTTTTCAATTGATTGGAGTTCTTCCATCATAGCTTTCTTCCATACCTCTATCTTCATTGCTTCTTTATAATTGAGAGGTTCAACATCTTCTAATAATGCAAAATGAATGATATCACCTTCATCATTTACTGCATTATCAGTAATCAATTCACAATCATTAAGCCTACTTGGAGCTTGTCTGATTCTTTGAGGTCTCACAATTGCTTCCACTTCTTCTGGTTCATCTGCATCATTATTGATTACTTCTGCATTATCTGATTCATCAATTGAGTCAGGATAGATGCAGCTTTGCTGATTTTCTCTGCTATATACTGGTTCCTCTTCCCATTTCCATTTCTCAGCCTCATTCACAATCACATCCCTACTAACATGTACCTTTTGAGTTATAGGATTATACAACTTATAGGCGTCTGTAGGATGATAGCCTATAAGTATCATGATTTCACTCTTATCCTCCAGCTTGCTTTTTCTCACATCTGGTACATGTTTATAGCACAAGGAGCCAAAAACTTTGAAATGTTTCACATTAGGCTTCCTTCCACACCATGCTTCCTCTGGTACCTTAGAATTTAGCTTCTTTGTAGGACATTTATTCAGTATGTATGCAGCTATAGTGACTGCTTCTCCCCAGAACTTGTGTGGTAAGTTCTTTTGCTTGATCATACTTCTTGCCATATTTAGTAGGGTCCTGTTCCTTCTCTCAGCAAGTCCGTTATGCTGAGGTGTATATGGAGCTGTCACTTCATGCGCAATGCCTTGCTTGACACAGAAATCTTCAAATTCTTTTGATGTATACTCTCCTCCACCATTAGTTCTCAAGATCTTAATGGATTTGTCACTTTCTTTTTCTATTAAGACTTTGAATTTCTTGAAAACATCTAAAGCCTCACTCTTAACTTTGATTGTATACAGCCATATCATTCTTGTACATTCATCCATAAATGTGATAAAGCATTTGCTTCCCCCCAATGAAGATACTTCAAAAGGACCACATATATCAGAGTAAATTACTTCCAGTGCTGCACTAGCTCTTTTAGATGCTTCAGAGCCAAATGAGCATCTACTTTGTTTACTTTTCACACATACTTCACAAATGGCTTTTCTATAATTCAGTTTTGGCAGACCTTACACCAGTCCTTTGACATTCAAATCACTAAGACTTCTAAAATTTAAGTGACCATACCTCTTGTGCCATAGGTCTTCAACATCTTCACTCACTGCTGCAAATAAACACATCATTCTTTCACTTGAGATGTTGCATATGTATGTTCTATTCTTTGACATGTTTGATTTGAGCACCAAGTTCTTCTTTTCATCAAACAGCTTCAAGGCGTCACCATTCATAGTTACTGAGAATCCCTTCTCCACCAGTTGGCCAATGCTCATGAGATTACACTTCATCTCAGGAACATACATTACATCTTCAATAATGATTCTTTTGCCACCATTGCTTCTGATCACTATGTTTCCACTGCCTTCAGCCACAAGGTTTCTACTGTCAGCCAACTTGATGCTTGTTTTCTTGCTAGTATCAAAGCTTGGCAACCACTCTCTATGGGATGTCATGTGGTTTGAGCAGCCAGAGTCAAGAAACCACTCTTCATTCTTAATTTTCTCATCACATGTAGTAGCCATCGTTAGCACTGTGTTGGAATCATCTTCGTGAGCCAGATTTGCTTCTTCATTAATCTTTTGATCTTTCTTGAACCAACACTCATCAGCAAAGTGCCCATGCTTCTCAAAGTTGAAGCATTGTACCTTACTTTTGTCAAATTCCCTCCTCTTGTTCTGACTTCTGCCAAAACCTCTTCTTGAAGATTCAGTTTTGTCTTCAATCTTATTCATTCCATTGTTGGACCAATTTGCTTTGCTTTTTCCCCTCTTCTTGAAATCTTTCTGATTTTCCTCCTTCTTGTTCTGACTTCTGCCAAAACCTCTTCTTGAAGATTCAGTTTTGTCTTCAATCTTATTCATTCCATTGTTGGACCAATTTGCTTTGCTTTTTCCCCTCTTCTTGAAATCTTTCTGATTTTCCTCCTTCTTGTTATGACTTCTGCCAAAACCTCTTCTTGAAGATTCAGTTTTGTCTTCAATCTTATTCATTCCATTGTTGGACCAATTTGCTTTGCTTTTTCCCCTCTTCTTGAAATCTTTCTGATTTCCCTCCTTCTTGGAAGTTAGAACTTGAAATGCTTGTTGTACTGATCTTTCAGAACTTCTATCAAACACCAGCAACTCATGTGCTTCCAGTGAATTTTGCAAATCTTCAATTTTCATAGTTTTCACATCCTTTGCTTCTTGAATAGCTACAACTATGAAATCAAACTTTGGATTTAAAGATATCATCACCTTTTCTACTACCATCTGATCTGTAATGTTCTCCCCACAATTTCTCATATGGTTGACAATGGCTGTTAATTTTGAGAAGTAATCACTTACTTTTTGATCTTCTTCCATCTGCATCATCTCATATTTTCTTCTATAGGATTGTAGCTTCACTTGCTTCACCTTTTCTCCACCAGTGTAATAGTTTTCTAAGATGTCGCATGCTTCTTTGGATCTTGTTGCGTTAGAAATCTTCTCAAAATGTTGATTGTCAACATTCTGTTGAATGTAGAACAATGCTTTGCAGTATTTCTTCTTGGCCTCCTTGAATGCAGTCCTTTGTGCATCAGTTGGATTCCCCACCAAATCTTCATAGCCATCATGCACAATTTGACTTACTTCTTGTGCTCCAAATAAAGATTTCATCAATGCACTCCATCGAACCCAGTTCTTGCCATCAAGAACCAGAATATTTGATCCAAAACCATTGCTATTCATCTTGCCTATCCAGAATTTTATCACTCAGTGTTTCCCTTTATTGTTCCCCTCACTTTTCACTCGTGTTTCCCTTAGATTGAACCAAGCTCAGATGTCAATTGTTGGAATAAGGGACTATGATGAACACAGTCCCTACGCAGCAAAGAAACCAGAAAAATAGAGGAGAAAGATTGAGATAAAATTCTATGTTATTCATGTTACAAGGCTTTTGGTTTTGTATGAGTTACAGCGATTTTGAACAGAAAATTATCTAACTAACTTATAACTACTTCCAATTAACTTGTCTCATAACAGTTTTGAATTAACTTCTTAACACATGCTAACCATATATAATTAAAAAAAGACAACCTTTTTATATCAATCACACATAACTAACCAAATTTGTTGTTTGTGGATCAATGGAGTAATTTCTTCAAATCCACAACCACTCATACACAAGTTGGAATAGCTATCTAGGATGCCTTTTTTCAACAAGTTATCTTTCGTATGAAATCGATTGTACAACAATAACTAAACTAGTAGAGACACTTTACACTACAAAAAATGATGGATTTTGTGAGGGCCAAAAGCCCTCACAAAGGGCAAATAGCAGCCACAAAGGTGGATTTTGTGAGGGCTTTTGGCAGCCACAAAGAAGTTGGTCACAAAATTTTGTGAGGGCTTTTGCAGCCACAAAGTGCCTGAAACAGGTTGGCATTTGTGAGGGCTTTTGCAGCCACAAAAGACAGACATTTGTGAGGGCATAGGCCGCCACAAAGGACATGCTGAATTTTTCTGATTGGACCTTTGTGAGGGCCCAGACCGCCACAAATTTCATCCCTCCTTTGTGAGGGCTTTTGGCCGCCACAAATGTCATCCTAATTAAAAAAATATATATTTTGTGAGGGCTTAGGCCGCCACAAAATAATACGTATTTAATAAATTAATTTTTAAATTCAAAATTAAAGTTTATTATAATATTATATATAATAAATTAATATAAATATAATATTAAAATTATAATTATAATTAAATTAAAATTAAAATTATAATTAAATTAAAATTTAAATTAAATTTAAAATATAATGTAATTATAAATTAAATTTAATATATAATAAACTAATCTTAATTTAATTAAAAACTTAAAATAAAATATTTAAATTAAAATTAAAGATTAATAATTAAATTAAAGATTAATTTAAATAATAAAATATTTAAATTAATAACAAAATATTTTGTGTAGAGAGAAGGAGGAGAGAATAGTTAGAATAAGATTTTAGAGAGAAATTGGATGTGAAAAAATGAAGGAGGAGGGGAGAAAAATATATATAGTGTTACCTTGAGCATTTGTGGCGGCCAAAGCAGCCACAAAGTCCACGTGGGTTTAAAATTTTGTGGCGGCCTTTGCAGCCACAAAGTCCACATGCCCATTCCTTTGTGGCGGCCTTTGCAGCCACAAATGCCACTGGTCACGTCAGTCATTTGTGACGGATTTGGCCCTCACAAATTGATTTTTTGTGGCTGTAAAAGCCCTCACAAAATTCTTAAATATTTAACTGGATTTTGTGGCTGCCTAAGCCCTCACAAAATCACAATGTTGTGATTTTGTGAGGGCTTAGGCAGGCACAAAATCCAGTTAAATGTTTAAAAATTTGTGAGGGCTTTTTCAGCCACAAATAAAGACCAATTTCAATTTTGGCATTTGTGAGGGCTTTTTCGATCACTAATTTGTGAGGGTTTTATTCGGCCACAAAATATTTATAAAGTTGGCCATAAAATGGTGTTTTTCTTGTAGTGTTAAGTGACACTATAATGTTTCAAATAATATCACCAAAGGAAAAACAATCCACATATAAGTTATGTATCAAACCAAGATAAGCATCTTTTACATAGTACACATCAGTAGTAGAATTTTTCCAAAGCAACAAATCATTCATGTGATCCTGTAAGTGAACGATAGCTAAAAAAGACACACATTTTACCACCAACTCATTCTCCCAAATAAACATATTACAATGACATCTCCACCCATCACCCTCAACATCTCACCCCAATCAAAACATATATGCCATCAATATATTTATCACACACCACCTCAAAGAAGCGTTTAAATCTACTACATAAAGGTATGTCATCTTACCAAAACAAAATATCATTCCATCACGAAGAATCATGAGAAGTGTCATCTCACCACCTTTCCAATTAAATCTACTTTTTCAGTTAAATCATCAAAATTTTAGTGTTCTCCTACTCCCCTACTTCCTACCTCTAAGTTCATAAAATCCTTCCACCGCAGTGTATCACAAAAAGTGTCATCCCACCACCTCATTACAACATTCTTACTTAAAAGAAATAACCTTAAACCACGACTCATGTGTGTTAGTTTTAAGTCTCTACTACCATTGAAATTGAAAATGCTCCACTAAGTTCCTCTTAAGTCGACATGATAGAAAATGATTAATAATAGTTATAGCATATTTTTTAACGTTTTGTATTTATTTTATTCTCTTTTATATTATATTTAATTAATTTTTATAGAATAATTTTTTTTTTTAAATTTGTTCAATGATTTTGATTGATATGATGTAAGGAACCAACTTGATGGTATATTTTAGGGAGAGAAAAAGACCAAAATCAACTTTAATATTTGTGGTCTGATTTTGTTTAATTTTTGCAAAATTTATTTTATGAAATTCAAATTAAATTGATGAAGAATCCATCGGTTTGTTTTTGTTCAATATGATTGACATTTTAAAAAAAATAAATAAATCTTACATTGCACAATTATTTGAATTAGACAATTAAAATACAATTTTGAAATAAATTATAATATATTAGTTATAACTTACAATATAAACTATACACACAACAAATATTTTTGGCTGATATTTATTTAAAAATTGATCTATCACAAATCAATTAATTAATTAATAGTACTTTAACTTAACCTATCATGCCTATGATCATGTACAACAATTTTATGGTCTTTTTTTCTTGTGGTTCAAGAGGTACATGTAATTTGGTTGGCATGCATATGGTTAATTTAGAAAGATTGTGATAGGATTTTTGGTCTAAAGAGGTTATCATTTGATCATTTTATTGGTAGAGTCAAAATACAATTTTGGTGGTGGGTAAAAGCTGGGTCCAAATATTTTGTTTCCACATTGAATCAATGGTGGACATGCCTCCTTGTTTGTCTCAGTTCTAACGCTCTTTAACTGTAATTTAAAATTCTTCTGTTGGTTTTTGTTGTAGTTTTATATGTTAGGATTTAAACTATCAAATCTTGTGAATATAATCTTATTTATGTAACTATTCTTGGCATATTTTTTGCGATAATAGTAGTATTTATATTATTGTTGGCTTTTTTTAAATAAATGAAAAAGTATCCAAAATTGCCGAAACCCTTATGCCAAAATTGAGGTGTACACATTCCAAATTTAGTTATTTTATAATTAAAATTGTGGTTCAATTCAATTAAATTTTTATCGGTTCGAATCAAGTTTAAGAATTATATTTGTAAAAATTTGATCTAACCTATTTCAATGATAACTGGATTGGTTTGAGTCGTTAAAACTTCAAAAAATTAAACACTTAAAAAGCAAAAATATTATTAATAACAAACATTCAATTTTATAAAAAAATAAAAATAAACACTTGTACCAAATTCTATAATTAAAATTCTAACAATTGAATTAAATTTTAACACTTTTAGATTGATCATATAGATGTTTTATTTATATCAACAAAAATAAAATAAAAAACATAGTTCATTGAATCAACTCGTAACCTCAAAATATTTATCGAAAAATTGACTTTCTTGAATTTTTTTAATACACTCGT
>JBBPBT010000659.1:2333802-2346176 GCA_037974875.1 Cicer bijugum | reverse complement strand
TATATATATATATATTTTAACTAAGAAATGGTGACACAACGTGATATATTTTATATAAAAATTTTATATAATAATAATTAATATTAAAAAAATTGACATTAAAACACAGTAAAAAATTAAGTTTAACTTCAATTTTTTTTTATAATTGATGCAAATAAATAATTATATATTATAAAATTATATCTCATATTATTTAAAATATATTAAATTATTATTTTTTTAATTTAAATTCTTTTAAAAAATTATAATTATCTGATCTATAAACTAAGAAACCAATTTCATAAATTAAAAATATTAGAATTAAAAATGAAATTAAACTTTTTAATTTTTAAAGCGATCAGTTTTAACTAAATTTGTTCAATAAATTGTTCAATTAATTTATTCCGTTTAATTTAGAATTCATTTAGAATATAATGAAAAGTTTTGAGAGTTTTAAAATAAACGAAAACGGATGAGGGGATTTATTGAGCCGAGTCGGTTTGAAACACCAGCTTATGGCTTTAGCCATCACAAGACTGTTAAGTCCGAATTTTATTGAAGTGATTCAGGGTTTAGGGTTTTTAAATGCGCCATCACTTTCAGAAGAATCAACACTGTAGAATCTCCGATGCATAACACATAACAAAATCAATCAAGGTGAATGCAAAAGTTCCGTTTCTCCAAGAATCAATAATGGATAGTATGACCGCAGATAAGGCATTGAATCCTCTTCCCGTGAATCCCTGTTGTGCTGAGGTATTCTTTCCTTTCTTTGTTTTTCTTCCATTTTCTGTGTTTTCGTTTTCACCGATTCAATGATCTTCACATTTTGTGTTTTCGAATTTTGTGATTAGTGGAATATAAAGTGTTCGAAGCTTCTAAAGTCACGGAATGCTCTACGAGAAGCTGTGAAGATAATTGAACGGAGTTATGACGACGTCAAAGCTCAGAACGATAACCTCAATAAATGTGAGATGATCAATCGTGAAGCATTTTATGGACTTTGAATCTCATAATTAATTCGATGTGTTGTGTTGTACATTTTTGTTATGATTATCAGATGTGATATTGTTGATAGTTAAATACGTAAAATGACTGATCTAAGTTATTCAGATACCGATAATAATTTGAGAAAATAGAAGTAGTTGAATTTAACTACATGTGTGGATGTAATCTGAATTGTTAGCGATACATAGGATGATACTCAAAATACAATTACTACTGAATTGCAAGAAGTGTATGTCAAAAGTTGTACACATTCGTATGTCCTAATTCAAGTCCTTAGTAAGCATTGTCTGACTATGTGTGTAAGGATAAAATTATGGTTTTTTTTATTGAGTTAGGCAAGATTACTAGAGTGAAAATATGTCTTGACTTAGGTGATAGAAGATGACAGGAGCGGAATTTCGTTTTTTTTTTTTGAGTTGTAGTACTCTGAATTGGTGGTTTTCCACTGAGAGGGTAAACTGAACATATGAATGCAGAAATATCACACGAATATTGTTCCATTTGTGGCTTACTTGTACATAATAGAAAATTGCGTATGTGTTGCTTTCCCTTGATCACCACTTTTTTTTCTTCCAAGAGTGGGATAAAGAGGTATAATTGAACCAAACTATTTAACTTATATTTTCTGCAGTATACCAGGAAGAATTAGCTAGGGCAAAAATTGAAAAGGAGGAAAAGCAGAACGAGTTCAATGCTAAGGTTTCCTTAGAGAATGAAGTTTCTGCCTTAAAATCTGAGATCACTGCATTGCAGCAGAAATGTGACATAAGTGCTCAGGAAGAAAATGGGGTTGTGAAAGCTTTGCAAGCTGATATATCTGATAAGGAAAAGGAAATTGATAGATTGAAGAAACTTGTGGAGAAAGAAAAGAAAAGGGACGATTATGAGAGGAAGGTTGCTGAGAATGAGAAAAAGAAGGCAGAAAATGGGGATGTGAAAGCTTTGCAAGCAGATGTATCTGATAAGGAAAAGGAAATTGATAGATTGAAGAAACTTGTGGAGAAAGAAAGGAAAAGGGCTGATTCTGCGAGGGAGGATGCTGAGAATGAGAAAAAGAAGGAAGAAAATGGGGATGCGAAAGCTTTGCAAGCCGATATATCTGATAAGGAAAAGGAAATTGATAGATTGAAGAAGCTTGTGGAGAAAGAAAAGAAAAGGTCTGATTCTGCGAGGGAGGTTGCTGAGAATGAGAAAAAGAAGGAAGAAAATGGGGATGTGAAAACTTTGCAAGCAGATATATCTGATAAGGTAAAGGAAATTGATAGATTGAAGAAACTTGTTGAGAAAGAAAAGAAAAGGGCTGATTCTGAGAGGAAGGTTGCTGAGAATGAGAAAAAGAAGGCTGCTGAAGCTTATAAACTGTTGGAAGCAGAGAAGAAAATTTCTGTTGATAAGGGGATGCAGCTTTCCAAAATCGAGGCAGAGAAGGCTGAGGAGTATAGGGTGCAGCGAGTTCATTTGGAGAAAGAAGTTACTGACGCAAAAATGAAGTTGGCTTCTGAATTGTTGAAGTTTAAAAAGGCAAGCGAAAGAGTTAAAGCTGAAAAACAGAAGCTCTTAGTGGAAAAAAGGAATGCTGAGTCAAAGATGAAAAAAGCTCAAGAGCAGGTAGAGGTTGAAAAACAGAAGACTGCTAGGGAAAGTCGGCGTGCAGATGAGGAGCATGTTAAAGTAGAGGAGCAGAAGAAGCTTGCTGAAGATAACAAGAAAAGCGCCATGGAAGCAAAACGTCTTGCTGATCAGATGTCTCAGGAGTTAGTAGAGGATAAAAAGACAATTGGGAATTTGAAGCAGAAGATACACGAACTTTCGTCTCTAAGAAAACCCAATGAAATATCTGGTGTGTCTCCTGATGCCCTTGTGAATGCTGAAAGTGATAAAATACAGCTTTTGAAAAGCAATTTAAAGCATGAAAAATTACGTGCAAAACATGCAAGGGAGAAGTTAAAACATGAAAGGAAGAAGTTTGAGCATGAAAGGATGAAGTTTAAATATGAAGAAAGTTGTCGCAGCATTTTACAGCATGAATTGAACCGTTTAAAGCTTGATTTTGTTCAAAATTACAATCACCTTACTATGCTTGATGCATCATTTTCACCTGTCACTGGAAGTATACATGGTCTAACAAAGGTTGGTTTCCTTGCTGAACTATTTTCATTTATACATGAATTCAAAGTAAAGTTTGTCATTTTGTATCCTTTGATCTCCCTGGGACATATATGTTCTCAAAAGAATAAAAAATGAGACTAATATTGATATTGATGATAATAATATTGTATTTCAATGTTAATATCGAACTTAATGTTATTACACAACTACAAACTACATGAGACAATTGCAATGGTTGTAGAAAACAACTTTTATTTCATGCATTACTAGTTTTCTCTTAAATCCAAAAATTATTACAAAGTGACTTCAAATTTTTTTGAGGAAAGGGACTTCAATTATTAACCCACAAATAGTAATTTTAGGATGACAATGTTCGATTGGCAGAAGAGAAAGACCACACCTGGTAAAAAACTGTATTAGTGGGATGAGTATTTGCAAAAAGCTGAAACTGCTGACTGCATTTGCATTTGTTCCCAAACTCTTGTGGCCGTGTTAATTTTTAGTACATTTTGGCATGCAGTTTGTTCTTTAGTTTCTAGAAGCAAAACTTATATCCGTAACCAACTTTCTCTATTAGTATAGGTAATTATGTAGATAGAAGTGGTAGACTAGCTGTAATGGATTCTTCAATATAAATCTTATGGTTGTGAAAATATTTTTTTAGCTCCCTTAATTGTTAAACTTATTTCAAATTTTCAATGTGTCAGTGTTTCCTTAACTGTGATATATTTTTTATGGTCTCTTTGTCATTGAATATAGTTGATCTGTGCTTAAGATAGTTATTATAAAGATTTTGGTCTTAAATTGAAATTTATACTTATTTTGAATGGTTCTTTTAGGTCGTGATGTACTTGTGTTTTCATGTATATCTTACCTGTACTGCTGTACATATGTTTGATCAATTTTTGTCCGTTGGATGATTGGATTGCAGTCTCAGAATATGCCAAGCATGCAAAAATCTGATGTCATGACTCAACTCGGCAATCTAGGTATGCCTCAAATGCACTGTGTTGAGAATGAACTTACGAAGCCTTGCAGCACAAGGTTTGGTGCATGTGATTCCGTAGAGAAAAGCATGCAGAATACTCCACTTCTTGCTATATCTGAAGGGAATTATACTAAACCCATCACAGGTATTGGTTCTAAATTAGAGCCTCTAATAGGAGGCTCAAACAGAACAATGATACAGAGTTATGCAGTAAATTCTAGTACCGAGTCTTTTTCTGATGCACACTTGATGGGCTCACAGGAAAGGGGTGCTTTGCAAGTTACTGCATCAACACAATCAGCTGACGAGAACTTCAATGCAAGAGCAGGCATGTTGAACCCATCTGACAGATCAGTTATTGGTCATGATGGAATAAGGAATAGAATTTCCGATACAATTGAATGTGTTGCAAATTTGTCTTCTGAGGGTAAGAAATTAAACATGCAGCTAGAAGATAGGCTCTCTGATTTATGTGGTTTATTGTACGATAAAATGAATGAATCTGTTGAAGGAGGGAGAGAGATGGTTACTAATCGAAGGGAAAATCTACAGGCAGAGAGTGCCAGGGCCCACAAGAAGAGAAAGATATCTCATAGGGAACAAGCAGGTACTTCTGTGGATGAGAAAAAGGAAATGCAAGAGCCAAAAGCTGGAGTCTACGAGGATGCAGATGGCTTCAGACAAATTACTTGTCCTGCATTGTATACTCAAACTACTCAGGCATGCAGGGAGAGGATATTTGATGCCTCAGAAAATTTTGATAAAATATATAATGGAAATCTTATGGAGTTGTTACACTTAGAAAGTGTTCATGAAGAACGCTATCGGAGAGCAGTGAATGGACGCGGGTTGCTACTATCTTCTACTCATGAGATTGAAACATTTGCTTTGGATAATATGGATCCTATTCAGGATGAATTTCTTCATTCAGACTTGTTGAATCAAATAGGTTTATCTCCTGTAACCAGATGCGATGTCATTGATGTTGAGATAATTTCCAACGTTCAAAAATTGGATGCATTTACAGTTCCTTGTAATGCACATAAGTCAACACAGGCTAGACAAACTGATGTAAAATTACAGGACATTGATTCTTTGGAATATTTAAGGGATACATTTCTGGTGGAGACTGGAACTGGATCTTTACACAATCAACTTCCTAATTTTGGTCTGGTCGTATCAGATAGGGAGGACAATAGTAGCATATCTAGGACACTATTTGCTACAAGAAATTGTATCGCACGGTGCAGTTTGAATACTCAAACAGAGTGGGCAGTTGCTAGCATTCTGACTGCAGTTGAAATGGAAGAAATATCCTTACCAAAGTAAGATGCTGTTTGTGATAATGAGCTATAATATCCATTCTTTCAAACACCTTTAGTAGTTTTTTATAGTCATATTACGACTCTAATTTTCTTGCTGTATCAATTATCTAGTGAATCGTTTTATTATATAGTTATCATGAAGGCAAATGATGGTCATTACTCCTACTTTTTTCAGTGAGAAGCGTTCTGTGCTGTTAACACTTTTGGTGTTCAACTTTACCATGACTACAATGAAATTTGGGGGTAGCAACTTAATCCATTGCTTGAACTCTTATGCCAAACACATCCGTAGAGGTTTGTTCATCTCTTTCATATTTGATTTGTGTTTTTTACATTTGAAAATTGAAACAATGTTATGCTAGATTGTAATCCCTCCACTCTAAATTATTGTTTTAGCATATAAAAAACGTGTCAAATAAGTGTTGTTTTGCTTTTTCAATGTGACATCATCTTTTTCCAATTCTTCACCCAAATTTATACCATCTGCACTACTTTCAAGAAATTATTCTCCACTATAAATTTATGATAATGGTTAAAAACCAATGATTAATAAGGATCATTTAAGATAATTGCTATATTCTTTCATTCATTAATAGTTTTTCTTAAATTATTTGAAAAAACCTAGAACAATATTTATTCTGGAATGGATGGAGGAATTATAAATTTTGATAGTGTTTTACACCAGATTGTAGTTGTCTTAGTAAGTTAGTAGATCTATTTTAATGATGTTTTATACATATCAAATGCGAGTTTTAAAATCTGTTACGCCAATGTTGGATTAAAGTTGAAACCTATATAAGTATATATGATGTATAAAAGTTGAATTTCATGTAATTTTTGGGTACTATACCGTTGAACTTATAACTTATCTATTTCTTGGGCAGTTATGATGGATGCAGACACAAGAATCTTGCTATTAGAAAAATTTTCGTTGCTTGAGCTGCTCCGCCTCATCGAAGATTTTCTTATAGAAGGAAAAGTTATGTTAAAAAATATAGTACCTACTGAGACCTCGTCTGATAGTGATTTGAGAAATGATAGTATTCTGGATGATGCAGACACATTATATTCTGAAGACGCTACAAGTGAGCAGTTGGTAGCGGCGAGTATTATACTAGCATCATTATGTGTTGCAACCGATTATATTGGATTTATTTCTGAGGCGTCGTATAATATTCTTAGATTGTGCAGACGTGATTCTCTTATGGTGATAACCATTCTTCACATTTTTGCTAATCTGGGTGGAACAAAGTATTTTGATTCAAGCAGTTATGGCTTAATGGTGACTGTCTTGAAATCTCTCGTAATGTTTCTTGAGGAAGAGAGTATATCTGTTGCTACTGCTTCTTTTCTTCCATCAATAAATCAGCTGCATACTGAAATATGTGCTAACGGTAGATGCCCTTTCTCAGAAGGTTCTGAGTCCATTGATGTTGTTACATTGTTGCTCTTAGAAAAGATCAAGAAGCATTTATTTCAGCAAGCAGAACCATTTGACTCAGACAGTTATAGTAACGGACAGTGGTCTAATCAAGAAGTGGTTCCCTGTACCAATAGCATAAATTGTGATGTGCCGTGCTGTTTGAAAAAACATGTGGCTTGTCCTACTCAACCAGATGTTCTTATCGATGTTACCCTATGTCAACTTAGTGACATTCTCTCATTGCTGGAGCTTGTTGCGAATAAAATGGTATTTTTTTAGTGCTTCAAGTTAATATTTTCCTTTCATTAAGTTATCTTTTAATGCTCTAATTTTAAATGACAGCTGTGTATTGCTCGACATTTATTCTCACTCAGCAAAGTTATTCTTTATGGAAGTCAACTTTTATAAACGGAAAATAAATACAATTTATGATTGATAGGAATCCTACATTATAAAATTAAATATGGCCACTGTCCAAGAAACAGATGTCAGCTGTAATTTTCTGTTTAATAGTGAAAACCTTGTCTTACATAATTGCTAATTTTTGCTGTTTTTTTTCTTCATATTTCCTTGTACATCTTGTTTTATTTGAATAATTCCCAAGCCTGATCTCATAGTTTTCTCTTATAATTCAGAGATGGCAATGGACCAAAACCAAACTTGTTCCTCAGCTGCTTCATATACTGGACTCTTGTGCAGTGGAAAATGCTGTGGTTGCTATGATTGTTCTTCTTGGCCAGCTTGGAAGGTAGGTTGACCTTTGTCTGATAGTAGTGTTTTAAAGCATGCACGTATTTGTTTATTCCTACATACTATTTGTGGGACACCTTTTCTTGTACTGTATGAGGTGGTCACTTTCCTTTGGAACAATGATTTTGGTATGATTGGAAAAATTTGGGGATTTCCCTCTACTCTTGCAGCAATTTTCTATGGTGGATTTTAAAAATTTGGTAAAAAATAAAAACAATGTAGGCTAATAACTTCTAGGAGGTTTCTTTGATCTCCACCATTATGTTCTCAACATCTTTGTGGTGTTTTCTTATTGCCATTTTAAAGTCGTTGCTAGTTATTGCTATTTCAGGTTGTATTATACATATTTTCTTGGACGCATTGTAGTTTGTATGGCAAATTTTCCTTTTATATTATCTTTTCATAGCTGTTTCTTCTTTTGTGATCCGCATATAAGAACAAGAGGCAGTTGCTTTTCCATCTGTTTCTATCTATACTTTGTTTTCTTTCTTTTTTTTATCTGTGTTATTGTTAATTGTGTGTTGAATGTTGTACTTATCAGACTTGGAGTTGACGTTGGTGGATACGAAGACCAAGGAGTTGAGAACTTGAGATGTAAATTATTGTCATATCTATGCAATTCTTCCGTGAAAGCAGGCCATTCTCTTCAAATTGCCACTGCCACTGCTCTGTTTGGTCTTCTTCCTCTTGATTTAGATGCACTTTTGCTGACTGAACGTAGTCTTCCAGCATATTCTAGTAAATCTATTTCTGATGACGCCAAAAATTTAAGGAAGTGGTTTTCTGGGCTAGGGGAACATCAACGGGATTTGCTATGTGGCATTTTGAGATGCACTGATTAATTAATGTGAGATTTTTGTTGCCATTCTTTCATTGAAGTTACTTGTTGAAAAGCTGTACAGATTATGGTAAATTAGGTGGTTGAGAGCTTTCAGACATGGGCTGCTGTTGCTCTGCAATTTTGTATACCAAATTTTGGGGATAATTTCTTGTTTCCATATTTATTGGTTGACAAGTTAGTTTAATCTATGCATGCACATTTGTAATTTAAATATCAATTTAGTATCCAAAAGGGCGTTCCTTATCAAAACACTAGTACTATATTGCCATTTTACTTGATACTTATAACTTGCTTTCCATGACAGTTGACTTGTGCATTCGTGCTTAAGAGAGTTGAAACCTTGTAAAATTACTTTTAGTAGTTACACAAACTCTGGTTGCAAGAGTAATTCTGCATTACTACAGCATTTATAGACAATTAGTTCTCCTGATATGAACAGTTCTTAAATAGGAATCGGTTTTTAACCATTAAAAAAGTAAGTTGATATAATTTACGGACTCTGTTTAAAGGAATATGAAGGAGGAGTATAGCATTCATGACCTATTTTAATTTGTAAAATTATGATTTCCACTAAGTGAAAAATTGCTCAAGTTCTTAAACTAGAGTAACATGGTAAGATCATGAAAAAGGAGTTAAAGAACTTCAAATAGTGTTCTCTATTAGATATTTGTAATTTATGCAATATAGAATCTTTCCACAAACATAATCACAAAGCAAAGAAAGCAATGTTTAAGCACTGCATCGGTATCTTACAAATTACAACATTAAAAACACAAAACAGAAAACTTCAAAATATATCCATTATTTTGTCTACTTCACCCAAACAACCCTTGCATCAAATTTATAGTCACCAACTTAGAGAAACTCTGGCAAATCAGTGCCTTATTCCCAGTTCTTGGATTTCTTGTTTTTTAACTGCATAGTTGAAACTGGAAGAGGTGGAATACTCTGCTCATGCCTGAACACATTTTCAGGATCCACTTTAGTCTTTATTTTCACCAACCTATTGAAATTATCTTTGAAATACATGTTACCCCAAGAAGTTGCTTCTAAATAGCTTGTACTATTCTTCTTATTCATTCCCAAATCAAGATCTCTGTAGTTCACATATGCTTCCCTTGGAAACTTAGACACATAAGGAGTCATATAGTTGTAAAGTTTCCTAATCCAATCAATATGCTTTGATGCATTCTTGTCACCTTCTTGCCAAAGTGATAAGTACTGGATTTTGTAAAGTGTTCCATTTCTGTGAGGAAAAGGGCTATCAGATTCCGAAAAGTTGTTCATCATGCCACCGTATGGATTCCAAATCATCAAAGGACTATCTTCTTCCAACAACCTTTGCCATAGCCCTTGTAGACCCGTTTCCGGTATCGATTCTCTTACAAAATCCGACTTTGCTTTGAAGTAGTTCTTGAATGTTGATTTTCCTTGAAGCAAAATTTCAGGTGGTGTATCATTTGGGAAGCCTGCAATATATAAAACAGATTTGATCCAACTAGTTTCCATGCAATCTTGTTTTGTTAAACCCAATTCTGGAAAACTTTCCTTCATAACTTGAAGAAGTTTATCAGCATCACCAAGGAATTGAGCATTGTAAGAAGTAGTAATAGTTCTTTGAGTTTTGTTTGCAATACTAGTAGCTGGTTGAATTATAACTCTCATAAACAGATTTTCATCGATATTCGGCGCCACTTCTTGCCATCTATGAGCAATCTTAGTTGCATCTTGTTCCAGGCTTTTTGTGACAGTAAAAACTGTCACAATTTTTGGAACAGGAACAAGCTTAATCTTCCACCAAAGAAGAATACCAAAACTTCCTCCTCCTCCACCTCTAATAGCCCAAAATAAATCTTCCCCCATTGATTTTCTATCAAGAATATTCCCATTTGCATCGACTATTCTCGCATCGAGGACATTATCAGCTCCTAGACCATACTTTCTCATCATCGATCCATATGCACCTCCTGTTATGTGTCCACCAACGCCTAAACTCGTGCAAAGGCCAGCAGGGTAACCATGAACATCACTTTTTTCATGTATTCTATAATAAACTTCGCCGATAGTAGCACCCGCTTGAATCCAAGCGTTGTTGTTTTCTATATCGATGTTTATATTGCGAAGTTTGGCTAGATCGATGATTATGAAAGGTGTTTCGATTTCGGAAACATATGAAAGTCCTTCATAATCATGTCCACCACTTCTTACTCTTAGATGAATACCAAGTTTCTTTGAACAAGTAACAGCTACTTGGACATGAGAATCAGTTAAAGGTGTGAATATAAATTCGGGTTTCGGAGCTGATGGAACCAAATATCTTAGATTCTGTGCAGAAGAATTAAGGATATTGTTGAATGAAGCATTGTTTGGAGTATAGATTGTTGAATAAAATGGTGCTGCTTTGTCTGAATAGAAGCTTAGACATTGGACAAAGTTTTCTTCAATTGAAGCTGATTTTGTTAATGAAATTGTTACCAAGAAGATTAAAATTGCCAAGTGTGCACTTGGTGATGATGCCATGTTTTAATTTGTCTTTCTATGTTTGGTGGTGTCACATATGCTATATATTTATATAAGCTATGGTGTAAGTTGTGATGCAAATTGAGCTAAGGCAAACGTCATAAAGATGAAGAGTGTTGGCATTATCTTGGAGAAAATATTCACATTTTAATTATGAAAGTTTGAAACATGAATTTTCTGATTTATCTTTGATTAGAAGAACATCCACTACTTTTAGATTTGAACACAATTTGAAAGAATGGTGTAAGCAAAGCAATAGACTTTCCATGGCCCCACGGTTGAAGGAATGGTAGATGAAGTAGTTGTACTATGTGTTGCATCATATGATCATGCAAAAGCTAAAGGAAATTCAGCATAATTTGTTTGCATGATTTTCTATCTTTCACATTATAATATTTTATTTTTTATTTTTTATATTCCCTTTCAAGAGAGACTAATCATATGAAGATTCAATTAAGAGAACTCTCCCAATAAATATTATTCCATACCCTTAAGAAATTCGTTTATTTACCACACATTACTACCTTTTTATCCCATTGCAAACAAATTAATTTTTTTTATTAATGTTCTTATTTATATGAAAATATATATTTTTCTCTTTAGTATATTATTTATTTACTAATTTATTTCTTATTGACTATTAATGTGAGTTAGGAGTAAAATTGATAAATTAATATTAATATATATTATTATAAGAATAAAGTTTTCTTAAAAAGAAACTTAGAAAATAGTCATTAATTTCATGGCTTTGTATTAGAGAAATTGGCAAGTCCTCATAGTCACTCATTAAAAGGTAATTTGTTACTTCAATTGATAGTATAAAGCAAAGTTTCATACAGAAAGACACTGAATATCTTTCTTTACGCATGGTGATAGACGGATAGGATTTCGTGTAGTGTGAGCAACTAACTAGTAATATGTGTATATTACTTTACTAATTAATTTTTGTTATGAATATCTATGGATGTTGAATTTTCCCAAACTTTTATATTCTATAGTGGTCTATAATTTGTATGATAAAATTGTTTTTATATTTTGATAGTGCTCTTCAATTCATATGTTAATGACATTATATTAGACTCTTATGGTTTTTATAAGTTATATGACTTGTGAACTATAAATAGAAATTATGTTCAATTATAAAGTTTATATCTTGAAGAACACAAAATAAATATCGTATTGTTATATTTTATCTTCTCTTCTATATTTTGTTTTAATTTAATAACACATTATCAGTATAACTCACTACCATATGAATGATGATACAATCAATTTGAATTTTCTATCTTAATAATATTTCTTCTTAGTATTATTTACTTCTTCACGTAATTATATTTTTTCTTAAAAGTTTTATTTTTTTATTTTTTCTTAAAAGTTTTATTTATTTTTTATTTTATGTCGTTATTATTTTATTTTTATAAATAAATTTTA
>JBBPBT010000659.1:2297023-2310069 GCA_037974875.1 Cicer bijugum | reverse complement strand
GGGGGGGGGGGGGTGAATTAGGTGTTAGTAAATTTTCTGTTTTTAGGGATATAGTAGTTGGATTTTTAAGAGTTTAAGAACAAGGCTAAATAATTAACTGCAATAAATAAATGGACGCTTTGAGATTTATCCTGGTTCCCCTTATAACCTAGGTTACGTCCAGTCCTCTTGCACACCACAAGAGATTAATCCAATACTTATCAGAAAATGTACAATACCCACCCTAGGATTCTTGCTACAGAAACTCTAACAATACTTCTAAGATAGCACACCACTATCTTAGATTAAGCTATCTTGTACAAATGATACAATAAGGTTTTAATGAGTCTAAGATGTAGTATATTGATAAACAAACCAATAGCAATTCAAGTACTTGAGAACTTTTGAATGATATGAAAATCTAATGTAAGTACTTAGAAAAATCAAAATTTTGTTCTAGGTTGTTTAATGAATTGATTCAAGGATGGTTCTTCTTTGATCTGAAGTTATGGGGTATTTATACTCCATAAAACATCCCTTCAGATTCGTGGCCATCGATCCAAGAGGTTTGATGAAAAATTACAATGTTCTAGAGCTATCCCAGATCTGAAAAATTGTAATGTTTCCAGGTGTATTCGAATACAGTATATGTGTATTCGAATACACAACTTTGTAACATTAAAAAAATTCAAATTTTACATCTTGTATTCGAATACACATTGGTGTAGTCGAATACATATTAGTGAATTTTAGCCTCTGACTTACCTTGTATTCGACTACAGATGTGTGTAGTCGAATACACATATAGGGAATTTGGCCACTGACTTGAAGTGTATTCGACTACACATTGTTGTAGTCGAATACAACATTTAAATTTTTGCCTCTGACTTAAGTTGTATTCGAATACAACATAGTGTATTCGAATACACTTATGTATTTAGTCAAAAATGTGATTTTTAAATACTTTGTTAATGTGGTTTGGACTTTTGAAACTATTTTTAATGCATGCATAAATGTGACTTGTTCTCATGTACTTGAAATGTTGGTTAGTATCATATACCTTTACATTTTATCATCTTTTGGATTTGAAACTTATTATGAAGCTTATTGATCTTCTTTTTGATCTTGTTGCATCGTCCATAATCGGTGGTCTTTGTCGTCATCAAAAATATGTAGTTTACATAATTAGTTAAAAAATTTAAATACCTAAAATTGATTTAAAATATATGTAAATCTTTAATAAAATAAATTTCAAAGTCTTGATGAAATATATTCAATAATTTTTTTTTACAACAACTTCTCATGCTTGCAATTAAAACATCATACTAATAAAACAAATAAATTTAGACTACACTACAATATAATTCAACATTAATATTTTTTTTTAAATAAAAAAAATGAGAAGTCAATCATGTATATTCAATATTATATTTTTTTTAAATATAATTCAATATTAAATAGTCAATCATATTTTTAATTTTTTATATTTTATTTTTAAGTTTGTATTTTATATTTTATTTCATCAAATATATTCATTGAAAAATAAATTGACAATTAAAGTACAATGAGGCAAACAATTATCCTAATAATATATTCACATTGTCCTCTATAAAACCATACAAATCAACCACCACTTAAATTCATAAACTAAACAATAACAATAACAATGGCAAAATCAAAACTCATTTCTCTTTCCTCTTTTTTTTGTCTCTCTTTTTTTCTCCTAACTCTCTCAGCATCCTTAACATTTTCAAGAAAAACAACACACAAAAAAGCATCTTCCTACACCAATTTCCTTAAATGTTTCACAAAACACACAACAAACACATCCGACGTAGTTTTCACCCAAACAAACCCTTCATTTTCCACTGTACTCCAAGATTACATCCGAAACGCACGTTGCCTCATTGCCTCAAAAAAGAGATACAAAAAAATATGATTAATTATATCTAATTCGAACAAAGAAAAGTTTAGCTATTCATTGCCTCATTGCCTCATTGCTTTGGTAGCTTTACAAGATCAAGATGAAAATAAGAGAAATTGGTCTTCAATGAATATGTTCAAACTTTCTCCAATGGTTTAACTAACTCATTGATTTGAACTCGCGTAGCTAGATGTTTGCTCGCTAAGCGAATTGCATCTGTCCTATTTTATCAAATCTTGACTCCAATGATCTTGGTTGCTCTTCTATTTAATTACTTACTCTCATTTTACCTATAAAAATAAAGAAAGGTTCAACATATCACCATTTCTTATAAATCAAACCTTAATAACTAAATATTTACAAGGACTAAGTTAAAATAACATGTTTTCTTTCAAATTAAGTTAATAAGAGCTTTAACGATATATAAAATATATGGTAAATTAAGCACTTATCACGTATTTTCATCATGTCCTTGTTAACGTTGCACACATAATTTTACATCTAATCCAAAATTGAGCCTCAATAATTCATGATCATACAATTGTTTAAAAAGGTTATGGGAAAAATGATTAACATTCATCATTCATAAAACATAATAAAGAAGAATTAATTTTATATATATAAAATAAATGATTAAAACAAATATCATAATAAAAAGTAGATGATTAAAATTATATTTGACTCAATATATAAAGAAAGACATGTCATTAATAAACAAAAATATTTCAATGCTATTCCAAAGAAAAAAAAAAAGAATTTATCTGTTAATCTTAAAAATCAACTATTTTGGTAACATTGTTTTCTGAAATATTTAAACGAGTTGCCAAACAATTTTTTTTTCATCTTCTCCTTTAATAAAATCGAGATCACAAATAAAATTTATTTTCCTTTTCTTTTATAAATCAACTTATTAAAATTGATTTATAAAATGGATTTTAAAAATTAAAAACTAAAACTCATTCAAATAGGTCACCCTCACTTTTCATTTTGAGTGTTTGAACCAAGAAATCGTTGTTGTTCATTAGATACTACTTTGTTAGAATTAGGGAATTGTTGCGATTCTTGCTGAATAGCTTGAATTCAGCTGTCAAGAATCACTTTGCAAGTATTACCTAATCTCTTATGACTAAATATGATGATGCCTATAAAATAACAAGCTATTAACATTTCTTAATTATAGATTGATCTCTTATCCGAACTTAATGAACAAAGAGAAGTACTTGACACAAGTGGACAAGGTACTAGACAATTGTTTATTTTGGTATTTTAAATAATTTGAATTTGAAAAAAAAATTATCTCATAATTTAGTGAGAGACAAAAAATTTAACGATTGTAAATAGAAGCATCATTATATTATTATTATTTATTTATTCTATCAAAATAATTCCTAATAAATTTTTTCTCAATTTTAACCTTTTAAAGTTCTTTTTGTCATTTCTTTTCAACAGACTACACATTCAATCAATGATTTTTTTCATCGTCAATGTATAAATTCCAAAAAATAAATATTTTGATTACTTTAACTTTGATAAATTTATAGACATTTTTTAGCTTTATACTCTTAACTTAGTGATGTGAGTTTGTTTGTGGTTCATCATTTTCGTTTTATTTGTCAAAAAATTTAATAAAAATTACGTTTGCGGTCCATTATTTTGACCAAATTCTCGAATTTAATCCTTTTCGGTTTAGTTAGTAACAACATTTAATATTACTTTGAAAATTGAAAACAACAAATAAAAGGAATGGAGTGAGTACTTTGTAAGTGGAGAAAATTAATGACATTAGCCATATGGATCATTCTTTATTATAAAGTTTTTAGAGGCAATACAATGTCTAAATGTTTGTAGAAAAACTAATAAATGTAAATGGTTTATAAGATTTGATAAATATTTTATGAAAGATCGATGTTGGAGACCTATTGTCACGACTTAAATTGAACGTCTGGATCAGTGTATAAGTTATATTTAGCATGACAAGCCTATCAATTAATTTAACAATTAAATAATTCTAAATAACTATTTAAAAAGTATATATATTATTTCTCCAAATTTTGATAGAGTATTTTCTATAATTTCAACGCTTCAAAATATAAAATATTTTATCAAACTTTTAACTTAATAAATACTTCAAAAGAGTGAATTTAAATATTTAATACATTTTTAACTGATTTTCTAGATTTAAAATAGTTGCAAAATATATCACGATTCAATAGATACTTAACAAAAGGTTATCGATCAAAGAGGTCTAAAAACAAAAGTGATTGAGACTCGAATCTACTAACAATTTGCTAATCGTCTGCATGTGAATCTGGAAAAAAAATGAACAACATGAAGGTGTAAGTCACAAATAGATAACGAGGAGACAACAACCGCCATCAACTAGAAGAGAAACACAAAAAAATGTATGAATAATTATTTTACAATCTTGTGACAATTATGTTAAACAATATTATCTAAAAAATATATATTTTTCAATTAAAGTATACACATGATAAAATCATTAAACCTATAATTTAACATAATAAAAATATGTGACAATGATCGTCATCTATTTACAACTATGAAAAACTAAGTTTTTATACAAAAATTACTAGAGTAACACACAGAACATCAACTAACAAATCTGAGTATAAAAAATATTCTCAAGACTTTAGAAAAATTATTCTAAAGTTTCTAACTATAGAAAACTACAAAAATCTTTAAAATAAATCTACTATAAGCAGCAAAATAAAATTTTTAAACAAAACTTTATTTTTCTATAAATTAATTCTTAAAATTGGAGTTATTTATATTTTAAGATAAAAAGTGTAAATACAAAATATTGACGTGTGATTTTTGAACAATTTCTCTCTAATTGCAACATGTTTAATACTTTCCATTTTAAAAATATTTTATAAATTAAGAGAAATTGATTAATAAAATCAGAGAAATAATGATTTTATCATATTATTTTTTTATGAGTCATTGGTTTATTTTTGTAAATATGACCATTATCTTAGGACGAATGAAGTAGAATATATGCTCAATAACTAATAATTAATGAGAACTTTACAATGCCAATAAAAACAGAAAATTATTTACAAAAGAAACGAGAAAAAGAATTAATATATAGAAGAAAGCAAATCTTCAATCCAAAAAATTAAGAAAGCAAACAAATGGATCTCAAAAAATTTAAAAAAATGAATTATATAATAACAAAACTTTATTCAGTCTCAAATATAAACAAAAAGTAAATTATATTTAATAAAAAAATAGTACATCACTTATCTAATAAGTATGTTATTTATCATTTTATTTAGTACTATCATTTATATCATAAAATTGTCATAAAATCATTTTATTTAGTACTTTCATTTATGTTTTTCTTGCAATAACTACATTCACATTATTATCCTTGTTTTTTTTTTCACACTACAAAACCACACATCCACCAGCAAGTATATTCACAACATTTCATAAAAATCACAAACCCAAAGAAAAAAAAGCACCAATGGCAAAACCCAAATCCATTTCTCTATCCACATTTTTTTGTCTAACTTTTTTTGTCTTAACTCTGTCTGCATCCTTAATATTTTCAAGAACAACAAAACAAGAAAAAGCAGGTTCGTACACCGAGTTCCTTAACTGCTTCACAAAACACACAACAAACTCATCCGACGTAGTTTTCACCCAAACAAACCCTTCATTTTCCACTGTCCTCGAAGATTACATCCGAAACGCACGTTTCAACAAAACCACAACACCAAAACCATTACTCATTGTAACAGCAAAAACACCTTCACACGTTCAATCCACTGTCATATGCTCCAAAGCATTAAACCTCCAAATCAAAATCAGAAGTGGAGGACACGATTATGAAGGCCTTTCATATCTGTCAACTCAATCACCCTTTATAGTACTCGACATGTTCAATCTTCGAACGATAAATGTCGATATTGAAAGAGAACAAGCATACATTCAAGCCGGCGCTACGATCGGTGAAGTTTATTATAGAATTTATGAAAAGAGTAAAGTTCATGGCTTTCCTGCTGCTGTTTGTCCAACTGTTGGTGTTGGTGGTCATGTGAGTGGTGGAGGGTATGGTACAATGTTGAGAAAATATGGTTTAGCAGTTGATAATGTTATTGATGCTGAGATTGTTGATGTTAATGGTAGGATTTTGAATAGGAAATCAATGGGTGAAGATGTTTTTTGGGCTATTAGAGGTGGTGGTGGTGCTAGTTTTGGTGTTATTTTATCATTCACTATTCAATTGGTTTCTGTTCCAAAGATTGTTACAGTTTTTAGGATTGACAGAACATTGGAACAGAATGCTACTGATCTTGTTGTTCAATGGCAACAGGTTGCTCCTACAACAGATGAAAGACTTTTCATGAGACTACTTTTGCAGCCTATAACATCTAATACTTCTAAAACATTGGGAGCTTCTGTTGTTGCTCTCTTTCTTGGTGGTGCTGATGAAGTTGTTGAGATTTTGGGTAAAGAATTTCCACTTTTGGGTTTGAAAAAAGAAGATTGTCTTGAATTAAGTTGGATTAATTCTGTTCTGTGGTTTTATAATGATCAGAGTATTAAAACTGGTGCTAAACCTGAGACCCTTTTGAATAGGAATGTTCATTTAGCTTTTTATGGTAAGAGAAAATCTGATTATGTTCAAAAAGCTATTCCCAAAGATTCGTTGGAATTGATTTGGAAAAAGATGATTGAGTTGGGAAGTGTTGGTTTTGCTTTCAACCCTTATGGTGGAAAGATGGCTCAGATTGCATCTGATGCAACACCTTTTCCACATCGTGCTGGAAATTTGTTCAAAATTCAATATTCAGTGAATTGGATGGATGGAACAAAAGCTTCTGAAACTAACTTCTTAAATCAAGTTAAATCGCTTTTTAGTTTCATGACACCTTATGTGTCAAGTAATCCAAGAAGTGCTTTTTTAAATTATAGAGACCTTGATATTGGATTTAATAGTTTGGGTGAGAATAGTTATCAAGAAGGTCAGGTTTATGGTTCTAAGTATTTTAATAATAATTTTGATAGGCTTGTTAAGATTAAGACTGCTGTTGATCCTCAAAACTTTTTCAAGAATGAGCAGAGTATTCCTGTTCATCCTTGAAAGGTTGCGGATCCGTTTGATAGATACGGTAGAATAAGAAATATGATAGCTAGCGACATGATAAGGAGTTATTGTGTCATGTGTTTGATGTTTACATGATAACAAATTTGATAAAATTAGTTTATCATATTCAGTGTTTGATATGTAATAGATACTCATATAATATAATTTATATTGTAATAAAATAACAAATTTGTCCGTTTAATTTTTTTAATTTTTCTCTCTTTTAAATTAACATCGAAATAACATTCATATATTTTTTTTATAAATAAATAAACATGCTATAAAAATGTAAATAATTTATAAAACAATTGGATATACTTGAAAAATTAGAAAATGCTAAAACACATGTGAAGTCATCTCGATTGATCAAACTATCTAAAAATTAACCCCTTAATCCCTCTCTATCCATTAGTCGATTTCTAATGCTATGGTTTTTATGACACCACATTAAAGAATAACTCACTATCATAAAAGTTGTTAAACAATGTCCGACCATCTCTAAAAACATTTGTTCTATTAGTCCGAATGAGAACATAATTGATTCTTTTGTGAATGAGAGACTTTCAAGTGTATAAATGTAAGTGAGTGACGGATTTACTTTGCACTTGAAATTCTAATTTTTCCTTGAGCTTGAGGTTCCTTTTATAGGCTTCAAGGAGACTTATGACAACTCATTTGACCGTTGGAGAGGGTTCAACTGTCATGTATCAGTTTATGGATAAGATCATATTTGAACCAACAACGTTCTTGATTGAACATTCTTCGTTTTCTGCTTTTTGAAGAATGTTGATTTGAAGTTTCTTTGTCAGCCATCTTTGACAGTGATTCATGGTTGTTTTATCATGTGTGCATACATCTCAGTGGTATGCTAAAGTATCCATTTCCAGAACATTCTTGATTCATGCTAAGAACTGGATAATGATCTTTCTTGAACTTGGAGGATAATATTGTTTTATTCACCATGAGCCATGCCTTTTACCCTTGGTTCTTTTGGAGTGATTTTATTGTTGTTGCGAACTCTGTATATTACTTGCAGAATATTGGAAATGAATCGCATGAGCTTTCTTTTCATTAAGAGATGATATAAGTATTCTTGTTGTAATGAAACTGTGGAGAATGTTATTCGTTTTTCATACTCCTGTCAATAATCTATCTTTGATGATCACACTAGAAAACACATATTAAATTAACACATCATTTATAATCATAATTAAAAATCTTAATTAACATTTGTTTATTTAAATCAAAATACTGTTTTGAGATTTTGTCTTATCAAATAATATATCCCACCACAAGATGATTTGATTTCTTTTTGCTTATATTAGGTGTTTCAGATTTCAATTTGAATTGAAAAATGCAACATCTTTTAAATATTTAGAGATGATTTATTTTATTTTAGGACTATGTAAAATAACATATTCTTTAGTTTTCTTTAAGTATGAAAAGATAATTTAATTCTATTCTCCTTAAAGTATGAAAAGATAATTTAATTCTCTTCTCCTTAAAGTATGAAAATTAACATGTCCTCTTTCTTTTCCTAAGGGTACGAAAAAGTTTCCCAATTATCTTGATATGGATCATCAAGATAATTGAGACCTCTTAGTAAAGTTGGTCTGACCATGACCTTATATTAGTGTCTCGATTCGTTTTTCCTTTACCCATTGTTTTATGCTTGAAATAATCCTCAATGTACCACCTTGTTGTTGGAAATTTATGACCTCTATTTATTTAAAAATTATGTAAAATGTCTTTACAAAATTTTACAAGATTATCAATCAAGTTAACAATGACCGTTTACAGAATTTATTCAGAAATGAAGATTCACAATTCCATGTACTATCAATATAAGGGTACAAATTCAATGCTTATTCAACAGATTAATCAAGACAGAAATTTATCGATACAAACATTCAAGATTAAGCATTCATGCAATATTAAAATAAAGAGAGAAGGTCAGAAAATCGTGCACCAGGATTTATACTAGTTCGACTATCAGTTTGATAGCCTACATCTAGTCCTGAAATCTAAACCAGATTTTAGTCTTTCCACTAGAATTGACTTGAGTTCGTTTTACAGATTTTCCAGCTCAATCTTGGCCTATCTATCCAACTCACACGATTCTATTACAATGCCACCTTATCCCTAAGAGCTAATCGCCAAACCCTCACGAGATCAAGATGAGACTTCTTCTTGATGAACACGCGCACCAACAAAGATAGCCACCAGTTTACACCACTGGATTTCCCGAACTTTCTTTACAAATTGTTTTTACAGAAAAGATAAAAGAAGACTAATGATGATGACTCAATCACAATATGAATTTCACACAACAAGAATTTGTCAAATGAGTAGTTTGTGTTTGGTTACAATTATTTCTCTCAGTATATGAAAAACCGTGTAATGAATAATTGTTTCAAGTGTTATGTATTAGTTGTTAGAAAATGTGATTTGAGTCAGTTTATATATGTTCAGAAAAACATCAGTTAAATCGATTCCTCAATCGATTTTATAAAGGTTTAAAACCAGCTTAATCGATTTCCCAATGGATTATCGCGTTTCTTGTTTTTCTTGAACCTTGAAAATATAAGAATGAATCGATTTGCCAATCGATTCTTTTAATGCAGAAATCAGAACCTGAAGTTAAGTTCATATCAGAATTGATTGGATAATCGATTATAAGTGTTTTGTTCAAGCAACGAGATCAAAACAATCGATTACTCAGTCGATTCACATTAAGAGATGACATAAGTATTCTTGTTGTAATGAAACTGTGGAGAATGTTCTTCGTTTTTCAGACTCCTGTCAATAATCTATCTTTGATTATCACACTAGAAAACACATATTAAATTAACACATCATTTATTTTTTTTCAAATGAACATAAAAGTTGTTAAACAATGTCCGACCATCTCTAAAAACATTTGTTCTATTAGTCCAAATGAGAACATAATTGATTCTTTTGTGAATGAGAGACTTTCAAGTGTATAAATGTAAGTAAGTGATGGATTTACTTTGCACTTGAAGTTCTAATTTTTCCTTGAGCTTGAGGTTCCTTTTATAGGCTTCAAGGAGACTTATGACAACTCATTTGACCGTTGGAGAGGGTTCAACTGTCATGTATCAGTTTATGGATAAGATCATATTTGAACCAAGAACGTTCATGATTGAACATTCTTCGTTTTCTATTTTTTGAAGAATGTTGATTGGAAGTTTCTTTGTCAGCCATCTTTGACAGTGATTCATGGTTGTTTTATCATGTGTGCATACATCTTAGTGGTATGCTAAAGTATCCATTTCAAGAACGTTCTTGATTCATGCTAAGAACTGGATAATGATCTTTCTTGAACTTGGAGGATAATATTGTTTTATTCACCATGAGCCATGCCTTTTACCCTTGGTTCTTTTGGAGTGATTTTATTGTTGTTGCGAACTCTGTATATTACTTGCAGAATATTGGAAATGAATCGCATGAGCTTTCTTTTCATTAAGAGATGATATAAGTATTCTTGTTGTAATGAAACTGTGGAGAATGTTATTCGTTTTTCAAACTCCTGTCAATAATCTATCTTTGATTATCACACTAGAAAACACATATTAAATTAATACATCATTTATAATCATAATTAGAAATTTTAATTAACATTTGTTTATTTAAATCAAAATACTAATTTGAGATTTTGTCTTATCAAATTATATATCCCACCACAAGATGATTTGATTTCTTTTTGCTTATATTAGGTGTTTCAGATTTAAATTTGAATTGAAAAATGCAACATCTTTTAAATATTTAGAGATGATTTATTTAATTTTAGGACAATGTAAAATAACATATTCTTTAGTTTTCTTTAAGTATGAAAAGATAATTTAATTCTCTTCTCCTTAAAGTATGAAAATTAACATGTCCTCTTTCTTTTCCTAAGGGTACGAAAAAGTTTCCCAATTATCTTGATTTGTGTCATCAAGATAATTGAGACCTCTTAGTAAAGTTGGTTTGGCCATGACCTTATATTAGTGTCTCGATTCGCTCTTCCTTTACCCATTGTTATATGCTTTAAATAATCCTCAATGTACCACCTTGTACTTCGACCATTTATGCCATGATTAATGAATGCAATGTATTTGCAATTTTATGTATGTGATGCACATTTCATCAATACGAATAATACAATCGTTTGATCAACTCAACAAGGTAACAGAAATAAAAGGTAACATAACTTCAATTATTCATCATGAAAACCTAGTTGGTTGTTTGTTTAAATGGGGTTTTGTCCTTTAAATTTTGCATTTTGATCAACAAAATTTGACTAGAGGCATACTCTAACAAGAGGCCATACAATCAGAGGAAGCTTGGATCAGAGGCAACATGACCAAATGATGATTTCTTATTAGAGGCAACATGGTTAGAGTATGCTTGATCAAAGACAGACTAAGAGGATGCATGATCAGAGTCAAAGAAAGCATGATTAAAGGCAGAGTTAGAGGAAGCATGATCAGAGACATTATTAGAGACAATATGATTAGAGACAAAATCAGAGCCAACATGATCAAAGACATAATCAAAAACAACATGATTAGAGACCGAGATAGAAGAAGGAAATCAGAGACGAAAGATAAAGAAATCAGAGGATAAAATAATAAAGAGAATTAGAAACAAAACAATATGTGTAGAAATTCTAGGAACAAATTAATTATGCATTCCATCTATCACGATTAATTTTATTTTTTTTGGATTCCTAACACATAACAATCATCACACCAATATATACATAATAGATTATTTTTAAAATTGTTAAATACATATTTTCAATATTTCCTACATGATAAAACACATAGTTTTCTCCCACTCTCAATTTTTTTTTAATAAAACCCAACATCAAATTCAAAAAATAGTATGTACAATTAATGAGATTTAATTGAATTCAGAAAATCAACATGTAAAAACGAAGTTTGTTCTAAGAAAGAACTCTCCGTTTTCTAAATAAATTCTTCTTGATTTGAACTAATTTGTGGAAGTTATCTACTATTTTAGCTCTCATGATTTTGGCTTATTACTGAAAATTGAAGGCTGAAAACATACATGCAAGGTGTCAGAGCAAATATGAGGAACTTAGTGAGATGTTGTATTTGAAAGATTTTGGAAAGAAGGTGAAGAGAAAGAATTTGGAAGACAAGAAAATAGTAATATGTGTTGGTATGTTTTTGAGAGAGTGGTAGCTTGAAAAAATGATGGAAAATAAAGACCGAGATGTTTAGTACCCGCGAGGAAAGAAAAATGGCATGATCCATCATTCAACACTTGAAGTTAATACCACTGTCACTTTTATCTTCTAACGTTGATCCTAAATTAATATTATTAAAATAAAATATTAATATTTTAATAGAATTTCTAATAATCTCGTTGCCATCTAAATTTTCTAAGACAGTGAAAGGATAGTTATAAATATAAAAAAGTCCAAAAAAAAATATTAACTTTATTACATAATATTTTAATATTAATAATATCATTAAATAAAATAAAGTTTGTTAAAATTTTCTTTTGAGAATCAAAATTAAATTTTTTTAATTAAGATGTCCTTTGGTTGGGATCCAAACAAATAAAACTCTTAAATATTAGTTTTTCTCGTAAGAGATACTGTTCCGTTAGACGTTACGAAATATAAATAAATTTAGTCACAAAATAAATGTATTTATTTTAATATTTGAATAATAGTTATACATATATATTTATAATTATATTTTAAGATAGAGATGTAAATGAAAAATATTGACGTGTGAGTTTTGAGCAATTTCCCTCGTATTGCAACACATTTAATACTCCTTCTATTCTAAAAGTAATTCTTGCATTTGATAATTTTATACACATTAAAAAAAATGATAAATAAAATCAGGAGAATAATGATTTTACCATATTATTTTTATTAGTCTTTAATTTATTTCAATAATCATAATTGTGAAGCAAATGAATAATAAATTGAAAATGATACACATAGTATTATTCACATGATACAATAAAAAAAAATATATATAT
>JBBPBT010000659.1:2274228-2289950 GCA_037974875.1 Cicer bijugum | reverse complement strand
TATTAGTATTGCATTGTTAAATTCTATTGTATAATAAATAAATAAACATAAATAAATCAATTTTTTTTTATTGAAATGATTTTATAAAAGGAGCTATGATATCCCTCTTGTTCTATTTTTTTCAAATTTTAAAATATTGTTATCAACATATAATTCTAAATTGTTGTATTTTAACAAATGACATTCTCCATTTTTTTCTTTTGTTTTTCTTTACATGCTCATTGATTTGCTTTAACTAGTTCATGTGTTTAGCAAGTAATTTTTGTACGATGCAATTTTTATATTTAAGTTGAAAGATTGTTAATCAATAAATTTTTGTCACACTAATGGGGATTTAAAAGAATTTTACTTAGTTTATTAAGAAATATGTCAATACCTTGTGTGCAACTTATCCATTTGTTTTTCCTCGTAGTTTCGAGGACGAAACTATTTTTAAGGGGGTAAGTATTGTAACACCTCAATATTTTTATATATATTATATATGCATCTTTTATTAATTTTTGTAATTCATTATTTAATTAATAATTTATTCTACATGTAAATAAATTAAATTAAAATTTATTACTCCCTATTTTACTTGAATAGTTATAACCTTTATTTTTACTTAATTGTTTTGCTGTGACAATTATATTAGAACGATTTATGACATAATTATTTCCTACGTGGACAACTGTGTATTTTGTTTATTTGATTATTTTCGATAATCATGAAATTGATGTGTTAGATACATTGACTTTATTTTTATACGTTACCTGCAGTGATAATTTTGTCTTACTTGATTTATTTTAGTTGATGAAAACATTATTTAAATTATTTAATTAAATTATAATTTATAAAAGTTGTATCATTTATTAGTTTTATTTTAGACCAAGTAAGTATTTAACCTAGGAGAAAATAGAGTTAGTGAAAATACTTCATTTTAATTAATTTAGTGTGACAATAATAAAGTAATTGTTCATTTAATTTTAATTATTTGATGAAATATATTAATATTAATTAATTAATTAATTAGTTGTTGGGGTATTTTTTAGAGTGAACAATGACCAAGTCTATTTTGATCAAAATTTAATCATTCACACTATATTTTATTTTTAATAGCATTTAATTATAGAATCGTGTGTTTTCTATTTCACATCCCCTAAAATGTGTAACAAACACGAATAAGTACGTAAATTAATTTATAACAGTTGGTCATTGAATGATATTATTCCAATTGAATATTTTATTGATGTGTGCAATAAATCTCAATGAGAAAAATTATTCTCTTTCTCTAATCATCTTCAGTCTCCATTCACAACATTATATTTTGTTTATCTGATATATTTTCTAAGTCACTCAAACAATTACCCACATATTCTCTCTCTTTCTTGTAGAAGCTCTAAGCTTTTGTTCCTTCATCTTTATGAGTTTTTCGCGGGATATATAGTGTTACGTGGAAGGAAAGCGTCCAAGGTAAGGGTTTTTCCCCATGCAGAGTTAGACTAGATATTAAATTAGCGATTCTAAAATATTGATATGATGTCTAGATGTCTTAAAAGAAAAAGGTTGATTTTTATTTTCGTCGTAAAGAAATTAATTATAATTCTTTGATTGTTTTATTTTTATTTTTATATACCTCTATCTTGATTAAATTAATTATAGAGTATTATTTTTATTATTGTACCTTGATAAATATGTTTGTAGTGAAAATATTTAGTGCTTTACATGTTTTAGAGTATTTAATTATAAAGTTATAATTTTTATAATGATGTAATTAGTAATAGGTTTATTATGATGTGTATTTGATTTTAAGTGTGGACTTTTGAGTATTTTAAAAATTAAAACTTGACTTTTATGAACAATATATGTGTCTTGAAGAAATTGATGAGAATTTTATATTTCTTTAATTTTCATAATATGAGAAAATTGATTATTAAATGCGTTAATGAATAGTCCATTTTTAGAATGCGGAAAACTTTACAGTGGAGGGAATGAAATTTATGTTTCTATTGTAGTCTTGGTGATATGAGTTTTAATTTTTATCGATAATACGTAGTCAAATCGAATCTTATGGATTATTAAAATGAAAGTGGTGATTTAGAGATACTTGTTCACATGCATATTTGATGTGTTGAAGTTATTGAGCTATAACTATGAACATCCATGAGAATATAAATTTGATGTTCTGTGTGATTAAAAAGTTTATTCTAAAATATTTTGTCTTTGTGGTTGCCTAAGTGGCTGGTGATGTGTATTTTAAATATTGTTATCTTTGTGGTTGCCTAAGTGGCTGGTGGCTTGTGTTTTAAATATTATTATCTTTGTGGTTGCCTAGGTGGCTGGTAATTCGTGTTTTAAAAATTGTTATCATTGTGGATGCCTAAGTGACGGGTGATTTGTGTTTTAAATATTGTTATCTTTGTGGTTGCCTAAGTGACTGATGATTTGTGATTGTTTAAGTGAGTGGTGTCATGTACTTTTTGAGCATCATTATCATTTCATAACATATCATATGCATCTTTGTGGACGCCTGTGTGGCTGGTTTAATTTTTCCCCATTGGTATGAGTGACTTCTGTGTGGACGCCTGTGTGGCTGGTTATATCCGGATCATATATGTTTAGGAGCATGCATAACTTATATACATTTTATTGTTATTTTTATTTTGATTTAACTATTTGCTCTACGGTTGTTACTTATTTAGATACATTTTATGACTTTTGATATATCTTTGAGAACTATTAAATAATCAATTTCTTTAAATCTTTTATTACAAAAGGATTTTTATATTCATATTTTATGGTTGTTATTTTATTATTTGGTTTAATTTTGTTGTGTGATGAACTGACCCCTTACACCAACATTTAGGTAGTAATAATCTCAAAGAGTTGAGTTGCATGAATTGATGATTGATGCACGCGCGTGGAAAAATGGGACTTTTATTTAAAAATAATGTTTTATATTACTAAAATTTTTGTGGTACATTGTAAAGTTATTTACTCGTCGTCATTCACTTTTAATAAAAATGTGGAAGTGAGATTTTATTCCAATTGAATGTCCTTAATTTCAGTCAACATTGTTTCTTTTGAATTTCACTTAAAGATAATTTATTTTATTTTGGAGCATAAATAAATATTGATCTAACACTTGGAATATTAATTTTGCAAATAAATGAATGAATAATATTTTAGCAAATTATATTATGTTCTTTTGCAAAAAAAAATACATCAAGTCATTTTCTAACGCATCTTCCAATTTTCACATGATCAATTATTAATTTCATAAAAAAAAATTATAGTTGTTTATAAAAGAAAATAAATATTTTTAAGTAATTTTTGGATCAAAAAATTTGGGTCGTTACAAAGAAATTCCTACATGAGTTAGGCCTCAAGCAAAACAAGTTTGTGTTATTCTGTGACAGTCAGAGTGCGATCCATCTCAGCAAGAATCCGACTTTTCATGCAAAGTCGAAGCATATTGAAGTGCGGTAGATCGATGCACTAGAAATGAAGTCATTTTTAATTGAGAAGATTCATACTGATGAGAATGGTTCAGATATGATGACAAAGACCTTGCCTGTGTCGAAGATGATATGTTGCAGAAAGAAAGCTGGCATGGTTGAGCAGTACCTTCCCACTTGAGTCGTCAGGGGGAGATTTGTTGGGTGAGCTTACTCCCCAAGTGGAACCCACCAATTTTATTAATAGTATTATTATTATTATTGAAAAAAAAAGAAAAAAAAAAGGTTTTAGTGGGCTTGGTCCACTTGAAGGTAATAAAAGGATTTAGGAATTCCTAAGAACAGAACAGAAAAACACACAAAAACAGAAAGACAACGAAAGAAGAACGGTTGCCAGAGAAGAAAAAACTTGTTGTGTTTGATCTACAAATTTAGTATGTTATTCCTACCATTGAGTTTGTTACTTTAATATATAATTTGAGTAGTTTTATCTTCTCTGAGAATTACTTTGGCATACTCACTTTAGTGGAAAGTTGTTATAAGATTGTTATAGGGTTGTTATTGTTGATTGATATTCCAATTATTATTGCACTTGGAATTGTATTTTCTGTTTGGCCATTTATTTGCATAGGTGGAGGAAAAAATATTCCGCGTTATTGAGATAATTATCGCTAATTATCCCTGATTTTTTCCCAACAATTTTCATAAACAAATAATCATATGAGAAGTGTGGAAGCAAAGTAATCACAAAACGATAAAATAAGGGTCGAGCACAAATTGTTCAACACAAATTAAAATAGAAAAGGAGCATCCAATTACAGTTCTGTTTTTCCTAAATAAAATAATTTCAGTTTCATTTAAAAATAATTCACGTACGAACAATACATAAAAATGTTCAGCTATCTGATTTTTACATGTACGAGCATGATTTATCAAAGGTCCATATAGCAGAAGCTTAGGTCTGAGAGGAACAATACACCACATAATTCAATCATGCAACCTAAGCCTAAATTAAGTCTTGAAAACTAATTTGTTGTCTGTTTGCAGCACTCTGCATCACAAGGATAACGCTGACAATTGTCTTAGGCAAGACCAATCAACATAAATTTGGGCCCCTGCACGTTTATATCTAGCTAGGATTATGAAATTAGGATATAATTCCTCTCAACTATGTGGATTACTTCTTGTTCAGTACTATCAATTACTTATAATATATTCTTTATATAATGTTATTTGAAAAATATTATAATGATGAAAAAATCTAGAAGCAAATTCCCTATAGAAAATCAATCAAACGGATGCAAAATGAGATTTGAATAATACCAAACTACAAAAGAACATCATGTTGCTTAAAGATTGAGACACATATGCAGAAAAGCTATATATATATATATATATTTTGAAAGGAAAAACTATGCAGAATTAGTTGAAAGTCACAACAGTTTCATAAAACCATAGTTTCTGAGCCCAAACATAAAACCAGAGTTTCATATAAGTCATTTTTAACTACTACTCTCACTCTCCTTCAAATTGAGCCGAAGTATCGCAACTTAAAGCATATTTGATCAATCTAAACTCGGCAGCAAACAATATAGAACTAATGACGTCATCAACGAGATCAATATAGAACTAATGTACATTATTATATTAGATTATCATATTTGTAAACACAATGATGATTGATAGACCCAGAGTTAACTTAAGCTGCAGTCCAGGGGTTTCAAAACAGGGTCATCACTTTAGACAGTATTTTAGTCAACCACGAGTCCTAACTCCTAGCCATGAATTTTCAGCAATTATTATACATTAAAAAAATCAAAACTCATAGCTAGAAAACAATCTGAGATTTCGCTTAAAAACTACAAAATTCAAGTCTCAACACAAAATACCTATTTTTTCAGAAACGGATGTAACAATTTGTATTCCTCACTCCACCTTCAAACACTATATGAAAGATAATTTTTGAAACTAAAATGAGATATAGAAATTTCACTCGGTTTCTGAGCATTGTAAAAACCCTAATCTGGGAGCAAGAACACTTAAAGCCCTCACTCAAAATTTCCAAACCGTCAAAATTCACAGTTACAGGTAGATAGTCAGAGAATTTAGTTAAAGACTTTGTTTTCACTAACTATTATAAATATAACAGAAGCATCATTATATTATTATTTATTGATTTTGTCAAAATAATTCCTAACAAGTTTTTCTCAATTTCAACCTTCTAAAGTTCTTGTCGTTTCTCCTCAAATCCTCGTATTTCTAATATAGATGATTAATGTATTACATATTATCCTCCTATTTCTAATATAGATGGTTAATGTATTACATATTGCTTTGGAAGCCTCTTATTGGGTTAACGGATATATTTTAGATTTACTCAATAATTTTATCGTTGTAAAAGTTATAAATTTAAATAAATAAATATTTCATTCACTTTAATTTTATATAATTCTAGACATTTTTTTTAGTTTATACTATTAATTTGAGTGATATGAATATTTTACCAATTTAGAGACTTTGATTTAGAGACTTTGATTTTGTATCGTTTTCAATCAATGTATTCCACCAATTAGAATAAATGAATTTTGTTTTATTTGTCAAAATAAGTTAGTAAAAATTACGCTTGTGGGCATTTATATTTTACCAAATTTCCGAATTTAAGTAACAACATTTAATATTGTTTTAAAATTTTGAAACAACAAATAAAAAGAAATAAAATTTTATGAAAAACAAAAGTTAAAAAGGAACCATTTGAGTATTTTGTAGGTGGAAGTTAATAGTATTAATTATATAGATAAATCTATATTATAAACTTTTTAGAGGCTATATAATGTTCAAATAGTTGTAAAAAAATCAATAAATATAAATTGTTTATAAGATTTGTTAGATATTTTGTGAAATATTGATTTTAGTGATACAACAGAATTGCATCCTTCAATGCTGAAATTAAAACAAATGACTATCAATACTAATAAAATATAATTTGAGACTTGTTAAAAAAATTATAAAAAATAGTCAAAATTTAAAGAACTTTGTGTGTATTTTCAATTAAAATTATTAACAATTTATTCTATTATATAAATGAATTTTTTGTTTAATTTTTTTTTTGCACTAAAATGCCTCACTTTCAAAATATATTACCTGATTGTTCTACTTTTTGGACTCAGGAGGAGGTTATTAGTTTAGAGTGCGACAGCTGAAATCCAATTTTTTTTTCCATCTAGTTGAAGGTTGTAGGTCCAGGGGACGACCTCGCACTAGGACTTTTTTTTTTCTTTCTCATTTTAATAATTATTATCTCATTTTAATAATTGTTATTAATTATTGAATAAATTAAAAATAATTAAATTATTTAAAAAATAAAAATATAATAATTAAGTAAAATAAAAGACATTAATAAATAATAATAATTATTATTATTATTATTATTATAAATGATTATAATTACAAATAATTAAAATTAAAAATAGTAAATTACATTATAAATTTAAAAAAATACACTCTATGACTATTGAATTTAATTATTTCCAATTTCATAAAATTTATGCAAGTTTATGTATATACCTGACCAATTTAGAAAGAAAAAAAAAAGATGAATTCATAGGTTTTTATTTGAAGAAATTTGACAAAATTAGGCCAAAAGATCTTGAGATGGATCAAAATGTTTGCAAAATGTGGTCATTAATACAATTAATCATTGGGTATATTATGACGATAAATCTTGATTCTTTTAGTTATTTATCTCATCAATCTAATTTTACTCAAACTTCATCTGTCTATTTAATATCGCCTCGATTTTTCTTTTGGTACATACATTGAAATTCAATTTAACCATAAAAATTATCAATTTTTTCATTTAATTAATGATTTTGAAATTTATAATATTATTTACTATTTTTAATTTTAATTATAATTATTATTAATAATAATAATTATTATTATTTATTAATATATTTTATTTTACTTAGGTGAAAAAAATTGGATTTTAGCTGGTCGCACTCTAGAACAATGACCTCCTACCGAGTCAAACAAAAATAGGACAATCAAATAATATATTTTTAGAATGGGGCATTTTAATAAAAAAAAATATATTTAAAAAAAAATCCTATATAAACTTTTTTTAATTCTAATAAATCGATGAACAATAATATTACACGTTGGATGGTAGTAACAATCTAATGGAAAAAAATCCTTTTACATTTTTTTTTTAACAAATCACACTTCATTTGACACTAATGTACTTCCTGTTATTTAGAATATAATTATCTCACAATCTTTAAAAAAGTGGACCGTAACAATATTTAATAATTTATTGATGAAATAAAGTTTATTTTTTTTCAAATGAACATTTATTAGGATTTATTTCACGAGTATAAAAATTTGGCTTAATTGCAGTTTTAGTCCCCCCTATTTTAGCTGAATCACGAAAGTAGTTCCCTCATTTTGTTTCTCTCCAGTTTTGGTCCCTCAAACAGAATTTTGATTCAAAACTTGATGAAATTTCATTTTTTGAAGTCGTATTACACCATTTATGATCATAAATTTCAGGTATAATTGTTGGAAATGAGATATTGAAGCATTATGTGATTTAAATAAATACAAAAAAATAAAATTTCATCAAATTTTAGATCAAACTTCTCTTTGAGGGACCAAAACTGGGGATAAACAAAATGGAGGGACTACTTTCGCGATTCAGCTAAAATAGAGGGACCAAAACTGCAATTAAACCTAAAAAATTTAAAAACAATAAATTTATTAAATGACATTTTAATCTAAATAATATCATTAAATAAAATAAACTTAGTTAAGATTTGATTTTTACCATCAAAACTAGGTTTTTTTTTTCTATTACTTACACTCCCTTAGGACCCAAATAAAATAAAGCTAGTTAAGATGTCATTTCCTTAGGACCCAAACAAATAAAATCAATAACTACTAATTTTTCTCATAAAAGGATAAAATGTAATACTCAGTTGAAAAAAATAGATGTATTTCATTCAAATTTTAAATTATATATCAAATTTTTTGATTGAATTTTGTTTATATTTTAAGACAGAGTAAATTAAAGATATTGACTTGAATTGCAACACATTTAATACTTCTTCTGTTTTAAAAGTAGTTATGTATTTTATTATTTTCTTTAGATTAAAGAAATGATAAATAAATAAAAAGAATATTAATTTTATTAAATTATTTTTCTAATTATTGATGTATTTTTATTATTATAAATATAAAATAAACTAATAATAAATTAAGAGTAGTGAACATAATATTAATAAGATGGTACAATTAAAAGAAGTAATAATTACATTAAAAATTAAAAATGATAGTATTTTTCAAGACAAAATCATTTTTGTAAATAATGCTGTTATTTAAGCACAGAGCGAGTAGAATATATGCTCAATAACTAATGAGAACCTTAAAATCCTCCAAAAGCAAATTATTTACAATAGAAGAGAGATAAGGAAATAATCTATGTAGAAGAAAGCAAATCTGGATCTCAAGAAAAGCAATTTCTTTTTCTTTTTCACATTATTAGAAAGAAAAAATCTCTTGTCAAAACAAAAAAGAAAAAAAAATATATAAAGAAAGGCAAGTCATTAATAAACAAAAAAAATATTTGCTATTCCCAAACAAAAACAAAATAATTTCAATGCTAATCTTAAAAAATCAACTATTTTGGTGATATTGTTTTTTGAACCAATATTTAAACGAGTTGTCAGACTGGTTTTTTCATCTTCTCCTCCAAACGAATTTTAACAATCGAGAACACAAACATAATACTTTTTTTTAAAAAACTGTTGGAACAGGTTGTATAATTGAGAGGAATTGGAATTGAGAAGAAAAGAGAAGAAAAATAGAGAAAACAGAAAGGCAGATTGTTCTTCTGCTTCCTTTAGATTGATCTGGGTTCTGCTCAGATTGATCTTTTCACTTCTGCAAAACAATCTTTTGGTTCTCTGTTACAACTTTTCACACTATCTCTTATGGATTGATCTTAGCCTTTTATAGCAGTAGTTTTGTGGCTGTTTTACATCAACCAACTTAACCAACTTCTAACTAACTTCTAACTACATTTTAACTAACTAATTACACATCATTTTGAATTATATCTAATATGCTCCCTAATTCAAAAGTGATTCAATTTGAAGTTAATCCAAGCTTGATCCTCATCTCTTGGAACTTCACTCTCTTCAAGCCTTTTGTTAAAATGTCAGCCTTTTGATCATTTGTGTTGCAATGTTCCAACTCTATCTTGCCCTTCATTACGTGATCTCTTAGGAAATGAAATCTTGTCTCAATGTGCTTGCTCCTTCCATGGACACTTGGATGCCTTGCTAGATCTATTACTGATTTGTTGTCTATCTTCATCTTCACTGCATTGTTACTTCTCAGCCCCAGTTCTGCCAGCCACACAGCTTGGCATGCTCTCATGGATGCAGCCACATACTCAGCTTCACATGTGGACAATGCAACTATGCTTTGCTTCTTTGAACACCATGATATTGGTGAGTTATTGATTGTAAATACATAGCCTGTTGTGCTCTTTCTATCATCCATATCTCCACACCAATCTGCCTCAGTAAAGCCAACAAGTTCAGCTTCCTTTTCGTCTGATTTTGAGGAATATAGCAGACCCAAATCAATGGTTTCCTTTATGTATCTCAAAATTCTTTTTGTTGCCATGTAGTGTGATGTCCTAGGCTTCTCCATGTACCTACTAATCAGCCCAACACTATATGAGATATCTGGCCTAGTGTTGCACAAGTATCTCAAGGATCCTACAATTTGCTTGAAGGTTGTAGAATCAATCAATTCATCATTGCCTTCTTTGGACAGCATCAGCCCTGATTCTGATGGTGTGCTGCTTCCATTGCAATCTTGCATTTTAAACCTTTTTAATACATCACTTGCATACTTTCTTTGATGCATAAAGACTCCATTTTTTCTGGTTTCAAATTCAATACCAAGGAAATATGCCAACACGCCTAAATCGGTCATTTCAAATTCCTTCTCCAATCTGACTTTGAACTCCTTTATTTTCACTTCATCACTGCCAGTTAGCAGCAGATCATCGACATAGAGACATATCAGCAATGCAGGTGCTGCTGCTGCCTTCTTGACATACACTCCATGCTCATTCACACACTTTTCAAATTGCTGCTCTATGAGAAATCTGTCAATTCTCTTGTTCCAAGCTCTAGGTGCTTGCTTCAAGCCATATAAGGCTTTCTTCAATTTGTAAACATGCTCTTCTTTGCCTGTTTTCACATATCCAGGAGGCTGCTTCACATACACTTCTTCATCCAATGAGCCATTGAGGAAGACTGATTTAACATCCAATTGATGCGTAGACCAACCTTTGTAGCTAGCAATTGAAACTACCAATCTTATTGTTTCAATTCTTGCTACTAGAGCAAATACCTCATCATAGTCCAGCCCATGTTTTTGCAAAAATCCCTTTGCTACAAGTCTGGCCTTGTACCTTGAAATCTGCCCATCAGGTTTCAATTTCAGTTTATAAACCCATTTCACAGCAATAGGTCTTTTATTCATTGGCAGGGTCATTAGCTCCCAAGTTTTGTTCTTTTCTATGGCTTCTAGTTCCTCATCCATTGCTGCCATCCATCTAGGATCACTCAATGCTTCTTCATCACTTATTGGTTCTGATTCAGCAAGCAAGGCAAAGTGAATTAATTCACCATCTGCATTGATGGCTGAGTCAGAAGTTACTTCATATGGCTGCAATATGATTGAAGGCTGTCTAACCCTTGCTGATCTCCTCACAGGTTCAATAGTAGGTTGATCTGCTACCTCTGCTGGCTGGTCCTCAACCAATTCAGCTGCTACTGCACTGCTGGCTGGTCTGGTTGGTATGCCTGGGATGATTGCACTTGTTGTCCAGTCCCAACCTCTTGATTCATCCATTAGTATGTCTCTGCTTATCACTACTTTTTCCTTGTTTGGATCATACAGCTTGTACGCCCCAGTGGCATCATAACCCAACAACACCATTTGTTCAGCCCTGTCACAAAGTTTCTTCCTGGTTTGAGCTGGTACATGCCTGAAACACAATGAGCCAAACACTCTCAAGTGATTCACAGTTGGCTTTCTTCCAGTCCAAGCCTCTTCAGGTGTCCTTGTGCCTAGTCTCTTGGTTGGACACCTATTTAATATGTACACTACAGTTGATACTGCTTCCCCCCAGAATTTATGAGGCACTTTCATCCCTTTTAACATACTTCTAGCCATGTTCACTATGGTTCTGTTTCTCCTTTCAGCTGTGCCATTATGTTGGGGAGTGTAGGGTGCAGTTATTTCATGCAATATTCCTTCTCTTTCACAAAAATCATGGAATTCATGAGAGTTGTATTCTCCTCCTCCATATGTTCTAATGACTCTCATACTAACGCCACTTTGTTTTTCAGCCATTATCTTGAATTTTTTAAGAATTTCCAACACTTTATTCTTTCTTTTAATTAGATATACCCAAATTTTCCTTGTAAAATCATCAATGAATGATACAAAGTAATGATTACCTCCTATTGATACTTCTTCAAAAGGACCACACACATCCGAGTAGATTATCTCCATCATTCTTGAGGATCGAGTTTGCACTTCAGCCTTGAATGCGTTTCTGTGCTGTTTGGCATGACAACATTCTTCACACAGCTCCTTTTGCATTTGAATTCTGGGAATTCCTTGCACCATTCTATTGTTATGCAGCATTTGAAGACTTCTAAAATTTAAATGTCCAAACCTCTTATGCCACAGCCAATCTTCACTCAACACTTCAGCAGCTAGACATTTGCTCTCATTGATTTGGATATCAATCTTAAAGGTTCTGTTTTTTGCTAGTGGTGCCTTTAAGATCAATCTTCTTGAATCATCGAACAGTCTCATCTCACCTTGTTCCATTTTCATAGAATACCCCTTTTCAAGCAGCTGTCCTAAACTTAGCAAGTTGTTCTTCATATTTGGCACATACAACACATCACATATGAAAGATTATTTGCCATCCCTTCTCTGAATCAAGATTTTGCCAATACCTTCAGCTGTTACTGTGCTATTGTCAGCAAATCTGATTTCCTTCTTCACCTTCTCATCAATATTTACAAACTACTCTCTATGGCCAGTCATGTGATTCGAGCACCCTGTGTCAAGATACCATAATCCTGGACAATCATCCTCCATGCTTGTAGATGCCATCAGCAACACTTCATCTGAGTCAGAACTATCTGCCTGGGCCAATTGAGCTTCACCATCATCTCTTTGTACTCTCTTGGATCTGCACTCATCTGCAAAATGCCCATATTTTTGACAATTATAACATTGAACCCTTCTCTTGTCAAATTTCTTTTTGCCAGATGATTTCTTGCGTTTATTATCACTGTTTTGCTGACTTCTTGAGCCTCCAGCCTCCTCATCTTGATCCTGGTTCTGGTGCCATTTTGACTTGCTCTTCCACTTCTTGTTTTTTGCTCCATCTTGATTGGACTTCCTGCTGATCTGAGCTTGCAGTGCCTGCGTTTGTGTGTGTGCTTCATCTCTTTCTTTTATCCTTAATTCATGAGCTTCTAGGGAGCTTTGCAGATCTTCCAGCTTCATTGTATCAAGATTCTTTGATTCTTCGATTGCCACCACTATGTGATCGTGTCTTTGTGTTAGTGTCCTCAGAATCTTTTCAATGATCATAACCTCTGTCATCACTTCTCCATTGGCTTTCATCTGATTTGTGATTGTCTGTACTCGATTGAAATAATCAATCACATTCTCATTGTTCTCCATTTGCAGTAATTCATACTTTCTTCTTAGCATTTGGAGCTTCACTTTCTTGGTTTTTTCATCACCTGTGTAATACTTCACCAAGATATCCCATGCCTCTTTTGCTGTAGATACCTTTGAGATCCTTTCAAAATTGTTTGAATCCACACTTTGCTGGATGTAAAACAATGTCTTGCAATCCCTTTTCTTGCAATCTTTGAAAGTTTTTTTGTTGTCTTTCGGTTGGATTCGCACCCAGTTGTTCATAGCCATCTTGAACAATCTCAAACACTTCTTGAGCTCCCAACAACGATCTCATTGATGCAGACCACCTCTCCCAGTTCTTCTCATCCAGAATTAGCAAATTCGATGGAAATCCTCCTCCATTCATTTCTTCTTTTTTTTTCTTTCACTCACACTTGTGTTTCCCAATTTTGATTCCCCCTCACACTTTCACTCGTGTTTCCCAAGGTCTAGAACCCAAGCTCTTGATGCCATTTGTTGGAACAGGTTGTATAATTGAGAGGAATTGGAATTGAGAAGAAAAGAGAAGAAAAGAGAAGAAAAATAGAGAAAACAAAAAGGCAGATTGTTCTTCTGCTTCCTTTAGATTGATCTGGGTTCTGCTCAGATTGATCTTTTCACTTCTGCAGAACAATCTTTTGGTTCTCTGTTACAGCTTTTCACACTATCTCTTATGGATTGATCTTAGCCTTTTATAGCAGTAGTTTTGTGGCTGTTTTACATCAACCAACTTAACCAACTTCTAACTAACTTCTAACTACATTTTAACTAACTAATTACACATCATTTTGAATTATATCTAACAAAAACAGCTTATTAAAATTGTTTTGTAAAATTGATTTTAAAAATAAAAAAAACTATAACTCATTTAAATTGATCATTAAAATTTTGGATTTTATGCATTTGATCTACAAAAGAAAAGAAAAGTACGAGACAAAATTAATAACAAATATTCAAGATATTGAACAATTGTTTATCTTGTACCGTGTTTGGTGAATAATGCACAATACAAATAAAATGATAAAAAATTTACAACAATAATTTTTATGATATGTATAAATACTTACAAATGTAAATATTCATATAGGAAGAGTGGTAGAAAAAAAAGTGATAAGCAAGAGAGAAAGAGGAAAAATTAAATGAGGAGAGGGAGAGATAATACTCGAGGGAGAAAAAAAATTGGAGCTCAAATTAGATTATTATGACATTTTAAATAGTTTGTAATTAGAACAAAATAATTGTTTTATAGTTTAGTGAATTTTTTTTTTAACTTTGGTCCAACGTCTCACTCTTCCTCTTGTTTAGTCTTCTAACTAGTTTTGAAATCAAACACAATATAACTAAAGTTGTTCCCCGTTCTTTATTTTTAAACAAATCAAACGTATATAATGAATATTTTTTAGATAAAAATATATAAATATTAATCATTGTAGACAATTGGCATACTTCTTCTTATGAATAGAGTAACTCTAAAAATACAATTGGTTTATAAATGAACATAGATTTAGTAGATAAAAAAAATTAATATTATTATCTTTGTCATAAAATAAATGAGTCGTTTGAGTATTTTACATATATTAAAAATATTATATTTTAGTAGTATAAATTGTAAAAGAGAGTAAAAAGCAAATATAAGAGAGATAGGAAGAGAAGAGAGACAAAATTACTCAAAAACCAACCATAGAATTTAAGAATATTTTAATAATTCATTACTATTATTTCTATAATATATGCTTAGTTATTATATATATATATATATATATATATATATATAAATAAAAGAGATTTAAAAATATAGAGGTGTCGTAGGACGCTCCTAAGAAATCCGCCACTTATCTAATAAATAATAATATTCTTTAATTTAATACTTTTCTTTATATCATAAAACTGTCTTTAAATTATAATTTAACATATAAATATCGATATTATTAAAAATTAAATTTTTTATTTTTGTTCAAACTCGAAACTCCACCTGTATTAATTAACTATAGTAGAATTTATTACTTAAAAAACATTGTCATAAAATCAATTATTGTGACAAGGACTGAAGGAGCACGAATAATACGACAAGGAAGAGGGAGTATACAATTAATTTCACGTTTTTATTGCAAGACGTGTTGAAGTTTCTACTGCAAATTTACAAAGAGAATAAGGGAGTACTAGCATACTATTAAGAGAAAAATTATTGTACATATGATGTGATATATGCATATCGATACCATTAATAATTGAATTTTTATATTCATTATAGTCAATATTGAATATTTTTATAATATAATATATAAAATTAGTATAATATTTATAAACAATAAATTTATATTTTTTCTTATAAAATTATCCTTCTTAAAATACAAAACATGACAACAGAATTAATAAAAACATAAGAAATCTTAAATCAAATTTTAATGAAATTACTAATTTTTGAAAAATCATTTTTCAGATACTTTAGAATAAAATTAATTATTAAATTCATATAATATTTCTTTTTTAATTTTT
>JBBPBT010000659.1:2254568-2273378 GCA_037974875.1 Cicer bijugum | reverse complement strand
ACTCCATTTATCTCATAATATTGACAAAGATAGATGAAAAAAAAAGATTTATACGATTCAATTTTAAACCAAATTCTTTAATCTATTTTTCTTTATATCATTAGAGAAATGAATTATTAATTTAGAAACTAAATATACAATTATTACTTTTAATTTACGTCTTCTGTCAGTTGCATACAAAATAAAATTTAAAATTTTCTAAAAAAAAAATGAAAAATAATAAATATAAAAAATCTAACCGTAGCTTTTTGTCAGAACTAGTTAGTCTTGATTGACCAATAACTAAAAATATCTTAAATTATTTTTCGTTTAATGACATTTTCGTTGAACCAATCCTAATCAACAAATAATTCCACGGTTTAATTGCAATACGCGGTGCAAGTTTCTATTTCAAAATTTACAAAAGATAAAACAATATCGAACACGTCCTAACAATACATTCACATTATCCTCTATAAAACCACACACATCAACCACCACTTAAATTCATAAACTAAACAATAACAATAACAATGGCAAAATCAAAACTCATTTCTCTTTCCTCTTTTTTTTTTCTCTCTTTTTTTCTCCTAACTCTCTCTGCATCCTTAACATTTTCAAGACCAACTACACAGAAAAAAGCATCTTCCTACACCAATTTCCTTAACTGTTTCACAAAACAAACAACAAACTCATCCGACGTAGTTTTCTCCCAAACAAACCCTTCATTTTCCACTGTCCTCCAAGATTACATCCGAAACGCTCGTTTCAACAAAACCACAACACCAAAACCATTACTCATAGTAACACCAAAAACACCATCACACGTACAATCCACTGTCATATGCTCCAAAGCATTAAACCTCCAAATCAAAATAAGAAGTGGAGGACACGATTATGAAGGCCTTTCATATGTCTCAAATCAATCACCCTTTATCATACTCGACATGTTCAATCTTCGAACGATAAATGTCGATATTGAAAAAGAACAAGCATATATTCAAACAGGTGCTACGCTGGGTGAAGTTTACTATAGAATTTATAAAAACAGTAATGTTCATGGATTTCCTGCTGGTGTTTGTCCAACTGTTGGTGTTGGTGGTCATTTAAGTGGTGGTGGATATGGTACAATGTTGAGAAAATATGGTTTAGCAGTTGATAATATTATTGATGCTGAAATTGTTGATGTTAAAGGTAGAGTTTTGAATAGGAAATCAATGGGTGAAGATGTTTTTTGGGCTATTAGAGGTGGTGGTGGTGGTAGTTTTGGTGTTGTTTTATCATACACTGTTCAATTGGTTTCTGTTCCAAAGATTGTTACAGTTTTTAGGATTGAGAAAACATTGGATCAGAATGCTACTGATCTTGTTGTTCAATGGCAACATGTTGCTCCTACAACAGATGAAAGGCTTTTCATGAGACTACTTTTGCAGCCTGTAACATCTAAGACTGTAAAAGGAACAAAAACAGTTAGAGCTTCTGTTGTTGCTATGTTTCTTGGTGGTGCTGATGAACTTATTCAGATTTTGGGAAAGGAATTTCCACTTTTGGGTTTGAAAAAAGAAGATTGTCTTGAATTAAGTTGGATTAATTCTGTTCTTTGGTATAATAATGATGAGAGTATTGAAAGTGGTGCTAAACCTGAGACCCTTTTGGATAGGAATGTTAATTCAGCTAGTTATGGTAAGAGAAAATCTGATTATGTTCAAAAAGTTATTCCCAAAGATGCGTTGGAATTGATTTGGAAAAAGATGATTGAGTTGGGAAAAGTTGGTTTTGTTTTCAATCCTTATGGTGGAAAAATGGCTCAGATTGCATCTGATGCAACACCTTTTCCACACCGTGCTGGAAATTTGTTCAAAGTTCAATATTCAGTGAATTGGAAGGATGACACAGAAGATTCTGAAACTAATTACTTAAATCAAGCTAAATCGCTTTATAGTTTCATGACACCTTATGTGTCAAGTAATCCAAGAAGTGCTTTTCTAAATTACAGAGACATTGATATTGGAATTAACAGTTTTGGTAAGAATACTTATCAAGAAGGTCAGGTTTATGGTTCTAAGTATTTTAATGATAATTTTGATAGGCTTGTTAAGACTAAAACTGCTATTGATCCTCAAAACTTTTTTAGGAATGAACAGAGTATTCCTATTCATCCTTGAAATCCTTACATAATCAAATTAAATGTAAAGCATATTTTGCTTAATTACAGTTATTTACTATTTTATTTCATATATAATTAATTGGCCTTTATTAGGTGTTGAATAATTTTTTTATTGATTTTTATTATTAATGTATTTGATTTGAAAATATCAATTAGTTAAATAAATGTTTTTTTTTTAATTTATTTTTTTCCCTTTTTTTAATCACACATTTATGGTATAAGTCTTCACCATGAAATATTTATTGTATGTTTGATCGAAATTATTATTTTAAATTTTGTTAAAATTATGAAAAATATTATTTGAGATGTTAAATTTTATATTCCACCATCAAATTAAATAATTACTTAAATGAGATAATGAGAATGTTTGATTCTTTGTGTTTATATTAGACTTTTCAGATTTAAATATGAATTAAAAAATAAACAATGTTTAAATCTTTAAAGATAATTGATTTTACTTTTGAAATAAGTATTTTTAAATTCAAATTTGAGTCCAAATACGCAATAGTATTAAAATCCATTCACTATTTAATTAACTCTCATACTTGGGGAATTAGTCTCTAATAGGTACATGGGTTTATAAAGAATCATATGATTTATGTTAGTAGTGGTTGGAACATTGGTTAAAACGCATTAACTTAAACAAAGAAAAATACTAATAGTAGGGATGTTTGAATTGAAGTATGCAATGGTTGTCTAATACTATTCATGTGTGATTGGTGGGGTAGTGGAAGTTGGCTTGTCTTTCACGTTGACTAGATCTTGTGGCTATTATTGTAACCTTTTTTTTTGTCTTTGAAATTTGTCGTGACGATGACCCCCTTCTATTTAATGCTTGATGTTCTTCATTGGACTTTTAAATACTTCCATTTTATCATTATTACCATTATTATTATTATATAAAAAGTACTATTGTTTTAAATTTTAAAAGTTAAATATGAATTATTTATTTAAATATATTAGGTTAATAAGTTAGTAAAAAGTTACTACTACATTTTTCAACAAATGCTTGTTAATTTTAAAAAGTCAATCTCAGTCAAAATACGGAATAAAATTCAAGGTTTTCTCACAAGAAAAAACAAAAAAAAAAATAAATATAAAAAGTTAAATAAAATATCTTTATTATTATTCTTGAATCTTGACCATAATCAAGAAATATGACCAATTTATTTATTTATACTTTTTATAATAATTAATATAAATAGTTAGTAAAATAGGTTTTTTGACGAAAAAATTATAAAAAATTTTAAATTAAAAATAATAATTATATATTAAGATGGTGGATTTGAAATAAAAAAACTCATTAAAAAATAACACACATGATTTCTTAACTTTCATCAATATTTTTTATCTTAACATTTGACATTTATTTTATACAATATCAAATCATGTTTTATTGAAAACTAAAACCCCACTTAATATAATTTTTAAATGTTAAAGGATTAATCATTATAGAATGAATGGCGTAAGTCATTATTACTATATAATATTCATTTATAATTATTAAAAGTTCAAGTGTATTACTATAAAATTTAAATATGAAAAGAATATATAAGTTTTTTAAGCAAAACAATGCAAAAACATCACTAGTAAGAAATCCCAAGGGCATGTCTTGGCTTCCTAGGCACGGCATGCCAAAATTTTATTAAAATAAAAAAGAAGAAATGATATAAAACATGGAGTGGACATATAATATATAGATCAAATATTAACTAGAATGCTAACTACAAAAGTAAAAGCTTTGAATGAAAACTCTTAGAAAAAGTCTTCATTAATACAACTAAGAATAATTAGATCCCACCGAACAAATCGACACCCAATAATTAATATTTTAAGAGATTAACTTATTGGCACAATTGTCTTCATCTGCCTAGTGTGAGGAGTAAGCAATTTCTTCATCTATTTCTTAATTTCCACACAACAATGACAAAAGCTTGAAAGATTCAATGACTAGATCCAAATGACATTCAAATTCAAGCCAAATGTAATCGGAAGAAGTACTAAGAAGCCGCGGCAGAGCTGACAAAGAAATTGGTAGGGTCCAAAACAAATTAAATAATATATGAAAATAAAAACATATTTATATTCATGTGTAATGTAATTGACGTTGGTTCAGTGGTTAGTATTGTTTCTTGAAACCCATAGTTCGAATTTTTTATTTACATTTTGAGATCTTAATTTAATATATTTTACTCAAGAAAATACAAAAGAATTGTAAAAATATCGCTTTTAAGTATCAAACTTGTAACTTGATTTTTGTTCAAACATTAATTAACCACTGCGATGAAATGTAGATATTTCATAAATATTACATAATAGTGATATAAATTAAATATTTGGGACTTGAGGTGTATTGCAGTCAAATTTGGCGGCACTTGTATATGTGAAGATAATAAATCATACAAATTAGAACAAATATAGTTACGAGTAAAAAAATATTTTTAAATATTCATAAAGCTTAAGTCATTTGATAAAATGCTGAAATTGTTAGGTTGAATTAAGTTTCAATAACACAAGAAAATGGGAGGGAGTTGAATTGTGTTATGGTTTGATAAAATTATTTTTGAAGTTTAATTGTGACTTGGTTATCAAAACAATTCAGAAAATAAAAGCAAAGGAAAAAAAAATACACAAGAATTTTATACTAGTTCGTCACCAACCTAATTGGCTACATCCAGTACCTTCACCTAAATGATTTCTTCTAATAATTTAACATGAATTACAAAACACTTAATACTCACCCAATTAAGTTTACTCAACCTTCTAGTTGCACCTGAAATACGTTGAGGCAAAAACAACAGCCACTAATGGGCCAATTTACAAGAGTTTATTTTGTTTGTGTCTAACTCTCAATGAGATGATATATGTGTTTATAAAGCTAGTACTTAAGATGACTTTGTATTTGTACAAGTGCTTAGTATTCTAACAATAAAAATGTTTGAATTTTTGTTCAATGTATTGTTGATCATTATGTGTTTGATGTTCAATGTTGGAGTAACTTTGTTGTTTGAATCAAGGTTGTTCAATTTGATTCAAGGTTCCTAGTTCAGAATTTGTTCAGAGTTTCTATTCAATTCTTGTGGATTCACCATATCAAGTTTTTCAATTCTTGTGCATAGTAATTTGGTGAGAATTGTTGTATGATTGTTCAATGCAGATTTGTGTTCTCCCTAAAATAAATAGGGTTCCTATTTTAGATTCAATTCTAAAACGTTTGTCTTGCTTCAACATTAAATTAAAACATTGCCTTGTTTCAATTTTGTTCATATCTAAATCGATGTCTTGAACCATTGCGATGAAATGGTGTTTCAATTTTGACTGTTTCTGCATATTCGAAAATTATTACTATTGTTAGTGGTGAAGTCTTTTTTACAAACCGTTTATGCCAATTAAGCACACTTAGCCAAATATTTCCATTCAATGCAATCAATAAATAATCAACTGGGACTTTTTCTATAATTTTTCTAAGTCTTTTCCAGAACATAGGCATCTTCAAGAGTCTTTGACTTTTTGTCAGAGGTATTGACTTTTTTTGTAAATGAAAACTGATATGTTGACTTTTATCAGAGGCAGACAAATGATAATCAGAGGCAGATGATAATGTGTGAATATTAGAGGCAATAATTTTCTTATGTTGAATTACTTTCAGAGGTAGAGGCAACTTATTAGACATGTTGAATATCAGAGTTAGAGTGAGTTTATTACACTAAGTGCTTCAAAGTAAACATTAGGGCAGCATAGTGAAGTAGCTAAAATATCACTAGAAGGGGAGTTGAATAGAGATATTGAAGTTTTTAAATATTATCTTTTAACGTTGTAACATCTACGAGAGGATAAAAGTCAGGTGATAGAAATTTGAAACTTTAAGTGACAGTTAAGTAGATAAAAATGAGAGAGTAGAGAAAACAACACATCCAAATTTATACTTGTTCACCAAATGTAGGCTATGTCTAGTCCTCACAAACTTGTAAGTTTTCACTGTAGCTCAAAATGATTTGTCCTCTATACGAAACTCTTTTTCAATGTGTATATTCTTAGCTTCACCAGACTTACAATTTCCTTTCTTTCAGATTATAAATATTAAATGTATAATAACTTAGAATATACATAATAAATGATTTGTGATGATTGTAAGATCTTTCTCTTTGCAAGAACTTTCTAAGAGAATATTCTTAAAGATATAGTTTAGGACTGTAGAAAGTGTAAAGAGATTATGAGAATGATCTTCTAAGATTTGAGAAATATTCTTTGAATGAGTAGTTGTTGCATTTTGAACTGAAGATATCATTTCCTTTTATAGAGTTTATGAACATTTATCCAGGAAGAAAAAGAGTTGGATGACCATTGGAGACTTGATCAAATGCCCAATGTCATTGGTTTGATTTACATGAATGCCATTCAATTGTCATTAAAACATATGAGCTTAGGACGATGAACTTGTAGTTCATCCTCAAATAGGAAGTTTAATCTTCCTCGAAGTTTGGACATGAGTTGTACTTTTCCCTTTTTGCTTTTCCAAGACTTGTAGGTTCCTTATTTTGTTGTTAGGTACAACCTTTTTCATTTTTGGCTATTCCCTATGTACGAGGATGGATAAGATCAAAATATTATCCTTTTATTGTTCAACCTTTGTCGTGTCTCCTATTCTTTATGATTTGTTTCTCTTTTAATTGTTTGTCCACAATTTTATCTTCTCTTTATTTTGACTTGGATTCATTGTTTATGTGATAACGTATATTCTCTTCCTTAAAGGTTCATCATCTTTGTAAGTTTGGAAGTACGCCTAAGAGGGGGGGGGGGGTGAATTAGGTCTTAGTAAATTTTCTTGTTTTTAGTGATATGGTAGTTGAATTTTCTGAGTTTAACAAAAGGCCAACTAATAATAAATTGCAGTAAGTAAATGGACACTTTAAGATTTATCCTGGTTCCCCTTATAACCAAGGGTACGTCCAGTCCTCTTGCACACCACAAGAGATTGATCCACTAATTGTCACAAAATGTACAACTCCCACCTTGGGATTCTTGCTACAAACTTCTAACAACACTTCTAAGATAGCACAACACTATCTTAGATTAAGCTACTTTTAAGAAAGTACTACTTTCCTTTACAAGTGATACAATAAGATTTGAATAAGAATAAGGAGAGGTATATTGATAAACAATCCAATAACAATTCAAGTACTTGAGAACCTTTCTGAATGATATGAAAATGAAATGCAAGTACTCTGTAAAAAATCATAATTTTGTTCAAAGTTGTTCAAGGTATTGATTCAAGGATTGTGTTTCTTTGATCTGAAGTTATGGGGTATTTATACTCCATAAAACATCCCTTCAGATTTGTGGCCATTGATCTAAGAGGTTTAATGAAAAATTACAATGTTCTAGAGCCATCCCAGATCTGAAAAATTGTAATGTTTTCAGTTGTATTCGAATACAGGATATGTGTATTCGAATACATCTCTTTGTAACGTTTAAAAATATTCAAATTTTACATCTTGTATTCGAATACACATTGGTGTAGTCGAATACAGATTAGTGAAAATTTGCCACTGACTTGAAGTGTATTCGACTACATATTGTCGTAGTCGAATACAACTTTGAGATTTTTGCTTCTGACTTGCACTGTATTCGAATACAAGATGTTGTATTCGAATACACTTATGTATTTTGTCAAAAATATGATTTTTAAGACTTTGTTAATATTGTTTTGACTTTTGAAAATACTTTAAATGCATATGTAAATATGACTTGTTCTCATGTAATTAAAATATTGATTTGTATCATATACCTTTACATTTTATCATCTAATGTTTGGATTTGAAGCTTATTATGAAGATATTTGATCTTCTTTTTGATCTTGTTGCATTGACCATAATTGGTGATCTTTGTCTTCATCAAAAACATGTAGTTTATAATCTTTAAAGATTCATCCTCTGAATGTCTATCCTCCAGTTTAGAGAACACGTTGGATTAAGTCAAATTTTTTTCCTTTTTATCAAGATGATGAAGAACCCGTTTTCTAATTAGAATACACTAAAGAGCACAAATTATACATTAAGTACAATCATAACCATTTAAAGAAGTTGTTATCATTAAAACAATTTAAATAATTTGAGATTTTCTCTTAACACAGAGTGATCCCACAATTGGGCGGGTGCCTTTCCTCTGTTCGTGTTGCTTCCTCTGATCATTACACATGGCATGTTTCCTCTGATTGTGTTGCTTTCTCTGGTCAGAGTCTCGGTCTGGAATGTACCTATTTGTTCTATTTTTCTACATACTTAATTAGAACATTAATATATTAAATTGTTCCCACAAACTTTCTTTTGTTATCAACAAAACTAGTAAGAAATTGTTCTTCAAAACCATCTTGGTTCCTACACTGGATACCATGTCCCGAGTTCGAACTTGAGACCTCACAGTTGTGAAATCGGTTACTTGTGTTTATCAAGGATTCGAGGATGCAAGTGCATCCAAAGTTATGACAGTCGTTCAAGCTCTACATTTTGTCAGATCTTTAAGTTATGCCGATTTCATTATTGAAATTGAGATGCATAAGTGTTAATCAAGGCAATTCAAGCGAGTATGTATTCTAGGTTGTATTGGGGTCTTTTGATCTCTAGGACCGTTGATTCTATTAACTTGACCATTAAAGATCGATTACTTTGAGAAATCATTTTTTGTTTTCATTTTTTAAAATGTGTTCATTTTATTTGATGACACACTCTTAAAATAAACCATTGTTATGAAGATAAGTGATAGCGTTTCAGCAAGTGTACTGAATCGTTGCAAGTAATAATAAAACGGTAGTACTGAGTGTCGAACTCAAGGATTGCGTTTTACTATTGAATTATATTTGATTACTAAAATTAAACAAAAAGGTTCCCAAGTTGATTGAAATAATGTTTGAAATTAACAACAATAATAAAATTGATCTTTTATAATGAGAAAAATGTCAGGGATGAGTTTCACTTCGAATCCAACCTTGGTGTCTAATTTGATCCTAGTTACTGAATTCCTTTATTGAATTATTACCGAATTCTCTTTATTATTCTTGCCCTAATGTCTTAGTGACAGAACCTTTAATTCCAAAGTAACCCCTAATTCCTTAGTGGATTTAAGATTAGAATTAAGCATTACCGTATAGAAATTCTCTTGTAAATTATTGCTTTACAACTAATTTAATTGGTTTCATGACCTGCATCTATCCCTAGACTACAAATTCATGAATTTCTCATCTCAAGCATTCGTAAAGTCCACTTCCGTTTCAAAATACAAATCGTAGAACATTTTAATGTTGATCAAGCAATAAAAAGCATTAAGCACAGAGATGAGAAAAACAATTCAATAAACTCATTCATATAACTAGAAATCAAATCAGAAAAATAAGGGTTTCATCTGGTTACACTCATCCCTAACAAATAGGGTTTAGTTACTCATGACAGAGATACAAAAGATAAGGATTAAAGAAGAATTACAGGAATGATTCATGGATGATTCTTGATAAAACTGCTTCAATGGCGTTAGAAACGGCTGTCTTTGAGTTTCTATGCTAGGGCACAAGTCTCCCAACTTCCCAAGAGTCAAAAAGATCCAAAAAACAGCAAAAAATTGCGTTTTTATTATTGCTGATGCGCGTTACGCGCTCCAGGCGCGCAGGGCGCGCTCCAGGCGCATGCAAGACAGTAACCAATCTGCAAAATGCGCTCCAGGCGCGCAGGGCGCGCTCCAGGCGCGCAGCATCTGCTGTCTGACGTATTTTGCATTTTTCTCATGTTTTGCGTCTGAATTTGGTCCCGGTGTCTTCATGAAAGTTGTAGATATGGATCTTAGCTTTCATTAGCACTTATAATGACACTAATTGGACATCTAGAACTCCAGATATGGCTGAAATACTCCACATGTATCATGTTGATTTTTCACCAAAATTCAGCACTGCACTAAAACAAAGTAACAACGCAAAACTACGAAAAATCTCTACTTAATTAAGCAAATAAGAACAAAAACATTTCATTAAATCAAATAACTAAAATCAACAAAATATATTAAATAACTCATTAAATTAACTAATGATTAAAGATAAATAAGACTAAAATCAATAGAAATTATGCATATGATGAAGAGTCATCAATAAGACGAAATGCTAGTATGTAAAGATGTAATTCTAGAAATAATGAAAACAATTTTTATTTTTTTTTTGCATTTTTGTTGTTTCTAAAGATATTTGTTAACTTCAAAAGTCTCTTATTAACTAATAAAATATACAAAAATTTAAAAAAAAAAAAAATAGGAAATGTTTTTTAGAAAGTAAATAGTCCTTTAATTTTTCTTTGGTAAAACGGCAAAGGAATGGGGTTGCCTACCGTTTAGCCTGAAGAGCTCTGGTTGAACCCAATGCTAATTGGTTTTGTCTCTCTTGTATGAAAGTTTCTTTTCTCACGCTCAAGTTTTAAAATAGAATTTCCAAATTTTTGTGTATTTGATAATATTGAGAAATGTGAGAAGAAATACTCCTCTTGTATTACCACCTATAAATTTGGGCCTAGGCTGATTTAACGTCTTCTATTGTTTTTATAAAAAAAAAAATCAAATTAGTCATTATTTAGGAGAAACAATATGTGAGAAGGTTTTATTGCATTTTTTGGGATCATTTCTTGTAATGGGTTAGAATAACCTTTTACTTTATATCTATATATACTTTCACATTACAATTAAAAAATTGTGAGAAGGTTGTTCAACTCAAAAGGACTTAAAATATTTTCATATAAACAAAGTTGAAAACAATGTGCACAACTCCAGTATAGAGATTTCTTTTTATATATAATCAACAAATATATAAAGCACATGGCTTGTCCTTTTCATTATAATAAGAATTTAATATATAATGAATGTGGTTCACTTGCATCACCAATGAGGGAGAAAGTTCATACCCAGCTTGTCGTAGTTGAGACTTGAGGCCTTGAGAGGATTAAAGTGGATTGTTCTTAAACTCTTAAAACGAACCAATAACAAATTATCAACTTAACAAACAAACAAACAAAAAACACAATTACGTTTTCGGACATTAAATATATATAACACATGGACAGATGAATTAGATTCTCGTAAATCATTTGGCTTTAGGATCACATTGGATAGGATTTTAGTATATGATATTATAGTATCTTTATACTTTATATTTTTTTATAAATTTTTTGTATCCGTATGGGTGTGAGTAGCAATTTTAACACCTTGTGAAAATGATACGGTATTTTATAAGTTAATAATCTATTATAATATATTAAAACAAAATCTTCAATTTTATTGACTATAATTTATTTATATATATGCCACATATTTTAAAATCTGTTAATTCACAAAAATTTTGAGGTTTTATTTTTCAAATCACTATTTCTTTCGTGTTTTATTTTTATTCTATTTTGTTTCACCAATATATAATGTAATTTTTTTTACTTATCCATTCAAGTACAATTATTTCTTATGTTTAACAACTTCAACTATAATTAATACATTTAAAGGCTTTGATCACTTATCAAACATTTATTTCAGTAACTCAAAAAAATAAAAACCACCAAATATCTTCAATGCATTGTTTATCACACATAAAAATTCATCCATTGATTTTCAACCATCCTATTGCATTTGGTTCAAATCACTTACCAATGAATAATGGTATTATAAAATACAACAAAGCTACATCCATTTCAATGTGTGGCACATTCTTAGTCTATAAATGATTCAATAACATTGTTCCTCATTGAAGATCATATATAGGAGATGAATAATTGTCCTAAGATATTGAATGTGTCTTTTGTAGTATTTTTCTTTCTTTTTATAATTAAAAAAACATATATCATAATCAAAACAAAATAAAGATTAAGAATACTAAATATATTTGTCTGGAAATGAAATAACTTTTAACCATTTCACTACTCGAAATTTATGTTTTAAACATCAACACTCTTCATGACTATAATTTTTGGTAACTCACTCTTGATATTTTCTGACCATAGCAAATAATAATTTGAAAATTTTATTTCACATTTTAATTATTTAGATGAAACAATAGTTAAAGTAATTGAAATTGCTCCATATCCAAAAGACTAAATATATAATTTGGTTACATTGTGTGCTTATTACAATTGTTTGTAGTTATAGTATCTACTTGAAGTATCATTTACACCAACAATTGGTTGTAACAAATTTTTGTTTGACTCGAAAAGTTTGTGTAAATAACATTTTCTTTATCTAAAAAACATTATTATCTATTATTTAATACTTTTGAACCTTAAAAAATTTCTATTTTGATTTTTAGTGTTTCTTCCATATATATCTATCAACTATATTTGCATACGTAAAAAATTATTATAGTATTTTGAATACTATAATAAATATTATTTTAACAAACTACTACTCGTGAATGAATGTACGTAATAGTACACTGCATGACACACATCAAAATTATATTATTATTTAATACATATTTGTATTGACAAAATTGCAAAGCTACAATGATATGCAAAAGTTACTTTTTAAAGGTTAAATAAAATTATGGTGAATTTTTCAAATTCGTCGCCAATCCAAACATACACTTACACACAATATCAATTCTTCAAAGGTTTATATTTTATTTTATTTTTATCAATGCAATAACTTAGAGTCTATCGGCAAAATCTTCTTTACTAAAATTTTTCCATCTTAACATACTAAATTTATTAATTTTTTTTAGTGAAGATGATAAGCTATTCTGCTTAGGAGCAATTCTTGTATAGACACAATAATTCGAACATACTATTTAGTCATACACAAAAAAAAATTATATTTTCTTACTTATTTTAAAATTATACATTATTTAATTTTTTTTTCTTTTATACGTGTGTTCAAATATTGAATTATTCTCTACAAAGTTATACATGAACTCTTAGAGTATATCTAAAAAAACTTGAGGAACGTGAAGTTGTTCATTTTTTTCTACCAAATTGACCAATTCACTTTTGGGTTGGTGTATACATAATTATACTGTAATGCAAAATATTTTGAGAAAGACGATATTAACTGTTGATTGACTAAAACTTAGGAAAGGATTGTGATATTTATCCTAAGATGTCTTTGGTATACACTCAGATTCAACTATTGAATGATCAATGCTATACACCTATGTGTAAATCATTATGAATCTATATATACATTTTCATTGTATATACATTTTCATTGAAATGAACTATCCTTTTTAACTGTACAATTGATTAGTCATTAGTCTGATGTTAATTTTTACATAAAATAATTTTCATGGTTCCTTTGTAAAATTAAAAATGTCAACAAGAAACATAAATTTAAAGTCTAATATTTCAAAACTAATATAAATCATATAAAATAAAGAATATATTATAATTAAATGTACAATGTATACGATAAAGAAATGTTGAACTATTTAACTAATATATATTTAGAAGGAACACTTCAAAGAAAATAAAAATACTTGAATAAATCAATTCTGCGTAAAAAAAATGTAAGACCCTTAATTTTAAATTCTAATTTATGTATTTTGGAGGAATTTTGTGCTGAATTTCTGAGATTTTTTAGCCAATTTTATGGCATTTTGTGAGTTAAATGCCAAAAATATCTTTTTAGAGACCCGATTAAAATTATTCGTCGATTAATAATTTTATTTAATTACGGTGAATCTACTGTCGAAGAAATTTTTTTCTGAGATGCAACATTTTTCAGAAAAAATCATCTGTCGATTGAATTACGGCGAGAGTAGATATTTTTCTGAAAAAGTAATTTGTGATGTGATGTGAGATGACAGGCATAATGATGATTTTTATAAAAATATCTAGATATTTATAAATATCTAGATATTTGTTTAGATATTTAATATTATTATAATTATAATTATAATTATTATTATTATTATTATTATTATTATATATGAAAGGCAAAAAAGAAAGGAAAAGTGAATGTTTCACCCGTGCCTTCCATCTTTCTTCTATTCTCTCTGTTTGAAGAAACAAAAACCAAAGTATTATTGATTTTGAAAAAGAAAACAAACATAAACCTCCATTTATCTTCTAGATCTAAGTTCCCTTTCGAGAAGTGACAGAAGGGAAAGTTGCTCATTGCCACGTTGTGGTGCTAGTGAGCTAATTTTTGAAACGACGTCAAGAACGTAAATTTTAACGAAATTAATTACGGTACCCTATTCGCGTGTTAGAGCTATCGTTAAGGTAAAGGCTCCTTCCAAACTTTTAGTTTGCATTTAGGACATATTTGTGATTTTGTGGAAAAGAATTTTGATGTATTTGAGGTGTGATTTTGTGAAAAATTAATTTAATGTGATTATGTGTAATTTAGTGGAATTTAAATTTGAGTTGTGGTTTGTGGTGATTCAAGTTTGGTGTGATTTATATGTTCATAATTATTATTATGAATTTTTTTAGATGTGATTTATTTGTGGATTTTGTAGAAAATGAATTGATGAAATTTGGTGGTTTATGTGTAAAAATGTGGAGTTTTGAAATTGGGTGAATTATGCTTGAATTGTTGAAATTTAATTGAGGTGTTATATGTGTGTTGTGGACTTGAATTGATTGTTGTTGGTGTGAATCGGTGATAATTAAATTTGATGAGTTTGAGTTACTTAATGAGTTATTTTCAAATAAATGAGTTTGAACTAAAATTGAAATTTTACAAAAATTAGCGTTGTTATAGTTGTGTAAAAGTTCAAATTCTAACTAAGTTAAAGAGTTTGAGCAAAAAGATAGATTGAAATTAAAAATGGTTAGAATTTAAAATGTTACTCTTATAATTACTCTTTGATTGAGTTTAAAAAGAAAAAAAGTTTTGAGTATTTTATTAACTCAAATATTTCGGTGCTTTAATAGTCGAGTGTGTATATGGGAAATTTTGACGATATTTGTTTTATTTATTTTTAAGTAAATAATATAGATTATTGGATTTTAAAAGTTTGGTGTGTGAGAGAGATTTAATTTTAGGAATTTTGTTGTGTGTGGATTAGTTTTATTGTGAACAAATTGTTATAAATATTCATGTTTATGTAGTTAGCTCATTGAGTCTCGAAAAGAAATCGAGACCGTTGACACCGAGTTAGCGGTGAGGAGAACTCTGATATATTAATGTTGTTGTGGTGATTTATGGTTGAAAATTTTAGAGATTGAATATAGTGATTTATGTTTGAAATTTGTGGAGATTAAATTTGGTGATTAATGTTTGAAAATTTTGGAGATTAATATGGGTGATTTATGTTGAATTTGGGGAGAATTAAATTTAATTTGATTATGTGTTCATAATTGATATTATGAATGTTTGATGTGTGTTTGAGGTGTGGGTTGTGGTGATTTACAGTTGGTGTGATTTATGTGTTCGTAATGATTATTATGAATTTTTGGAGATGTGATTTAGGTGTGGTTGTGGAAATTTTAATTGGTGTGAATAAATATGTTTGAGTATGCTCTGTGTTGTGTTTGAAAAATCATTAGTGTTAAATGAGTATTAAAAATGGAGAATCTTTTAATAGCTGCATTTACTTAATGATTGTGGTGAAAAGAGTCAGAGTATGCTCATGCATTTCATAGTACATGGTGACCGCGATGGGGTCATAGTGATAGTGGTGACCGTGATGGGTCACGGGATGATGCCATGTGAATTGTTGGTTATCTTATCCTTGCGGGGATTGTCGCGTCGTGCTGATCTGTGAGAGATTGCACTCTAGAATGTGCTTATCTGTGAGCGATTGCACTCTAGAAAATTGTGCTGGTTTGTGAGCGACTGCACTCTTGTGTGTCGTGCTGGTCTGTGAGAGACTGCACGCTAGTAAATCGTGCTGATCCGTGAGAGATTGCACCTCGGTAATTTGTACTGGTCTGTAAGAGGCTGTACAATTATGACTTACGCCCCTCGAAGAGGGTTTTGGTTTGGAATTATGGAATCATGCATTTTGGCATATACGCATTGCATTAGGGTACTTGGCATGCGAGTCAGGTTTGTTATACTTTGATGATTCTATATACATATTCGGTTGTTGTTGTGATTTATCGTAATTGCTTTGAGGTGTGAAGTTGGGTTGATTAAGTTTTGATGTATTTATGTGTTCATAACTGATTTAATGAATATTCGATGTGTGATTGAGGTGTGAATTTGTGGAGATTAATTTGGTGTTAATTATGTGTTCATAATTGATAATATTAATGTTTGAAGTGTTGATTGATTCAAGAGCCATTTTAGAATTGAAAATATGCCTTTTCTCAATTGTATTCGGCTACAACAATGCAGTTTGTCAAAACTTTATTTTTCAACATTGTTTATGCATTTTTGGACATATGAAAACCCTTTCGAAGCATTTGAAAATATAAGAATTTTGTTATGTGATGTTTGTTAATTTCGGTTGGTGACCTTTACAATTATTATGGAAATTTGGGCTTTGCCCTCAAATAAGAACCAGGATCATCCTACCGGTTAGTACTCTGGAGATGGGAAAGTAGTTAGTCATACCTGACTGAAGCTGTGTCAGGAGGATCTTGCGGGGCGCGTGGAGATCACCCGGGTTGTATAATTTTTGTAGCATGATCAGATTAGGTGGTTATATAAGGACTAAATGTCTTTCTTTTGTGATTTTATTTATTTCATTTTAGAGGATTGTATCCATGCTTAAACTGTTTGATGTCTTTTCTTTTGATGGGTCCATGTTCCACTTTTTGATGTGACGTGGGGAAAGTTAAAATTCTTAGGGCAATATGATGACTCTTCATCATATGCATAATTTCTATTGATTTTAGTCTTATTTATCTTTAATCATTAGTTAATTTAATGAGTTATTTGATATATTTTGTTGATTTTAGTTATTTGATTTAATAAAATGTTTTTGTTATTATTTGCTTAATTAAGTAGAAATTTTTCGTAGTTTTGTGTTGTTACTTTGTTTTAGTGCAGTGCTGAATTTTGGTGAGAAATCAACATGACCTATATGGAGTATTTCAGTCATATCTGGAGTTCTAGATGTCCAATTGGAGTCAATCCAAGTGCTAATGAAAGCTAAGATCCATATCTACAACTTTCATGAAGACACCAGGACCAAATTCAGACTCGAAAGATGAGAAAAATGCAAAATACGTCAGACAGCAGATGTTGTGCGCCTGGAGCGCGCCCTGCGCGCCTGGAGCACATTTCCCGCTGTTTAGTACTGCCAACGCGCGCCCGGGGCGCGCCCTGCGCGCCTGGAGCGCGTGACGCGCATCAGCAATCATAAAAACGCTATTTTTTACTGTTTTAGGGATCTTTTTGACTCTTGGGAAGTTGGGAGACTTGTGCCCTAGCATAGAAACTCAAAGACAGTCGTTTCTAACGCCATTGAAGCAGTTTTATCAAGAATCATCCATGAATCATTCTTGTAATTCTTCTTTAATCCCTATCTTTTGTATCTCTGTCATGAGTAACTAAACCCTATTTGTTAGGGATGAGTGTAACCTGATGAAACCCTTATTTTTCTGATTTGATTTCTAGTTTTATGAATGAGTTTATTGAATTATTTTTCTCATCTCTGTGCTTAATGCTTTTTATTGCTTGATCAACATTAAAATGTTCTACGATTTGTATTTTGAAATGGAAGTGGACTTTACGAATGCTTGAGATGAGAAATTCTTGAATTTGTAGTCTAGGGATAGATGCAGGTCATGAAACCAATAAAATTAGTTGCAAAGCAATAATTTACAAGAGAATTTCTATATGGTAATGCTTAATTCTAATCTTAAATCTACTAAGGAATTAGGGGTTACTTTGGAATTAAAGGTTCTGTCACTAAGACATTAGGGCAAGAATAATAAAGAGAATTCGGTAATAATTCAATAAAGGAATTCAGTAACTAGGATCAAATTAGACACCAAGGTTGGATTCGAAGTGAAACTCATCCCTGACATTTTTCTCATTATAAAAGATCAATTTTATTATTGTTGTTAATTTCAAACATTATTTCAATCAACTTGGGAACCTTTTTGTTCAATTTTAGTAATTAAATATAATTCAATAGTAAAACGCAATCCTTGAGTTCGACACTCGGTACTACCGTTTTATTATTACTTGCAACGATTCAGTACACTTGCTGAAACGCTATCAAGTTTTTGGTGCCGATGCCGGGGATTGCCATATCACTATTGAATTTAATTTATTTACTTAATTGAAATTTTTGCTCTGCAATAAAATTTTTTATTTTTTTTTATTTTTTATTTTTTATTTTTTTAAAAAATTCTTTTATTTTCTATTTTTATTTGTTGAACTTGCTAATGTCATGTCTAGTGGTTTTTCTCTTCTTTGTTTGAGATAACTATGCGCTGTAGAGCATGGAAGATTATGATGATGATATTCTACTACAATTATATGAAGAGTTTGATACTTGTCTTATATCGGGTATATGTCGCATGATTGAGGGGCAAATCTTGAGCCATTCATTTTTAAGATATCACCCTTAAATCCCTCCGTGGAAGCCTCTTAGATGTGACTTTTGCGGAAAAGCACATAAGAATGGACGTTGTTTATATGACCTTGATGAACTAATAGAATATGAAGACTTTTTTCTCAAAGTTACAGAAAACATCGAGTGTTACATTCAAAAGATAAATTGGGAACAAATTCTACCTCCTAAAATTCTATCC
>JBBPBT010000659.1:2231448-2246081 GCA_037974875.1 Cicer bijugum | reverse complement strand
ATCTTCAATAAAATACAAATTTAATCAAATTCATAACTTAAATATTAAAATAAACTCATATTTTAATTCTTTATTTGATGTTGTTGGAGATGAAAATATGAGTGTATTTGAATATTTGAGTTATGAATTTGATAAAATTTGCATTATATTGAAGATGATTATTAATTTTATGGGTTTTTGTTGAAAATTTTGATGATTTTTTTGAATTTTTGCATAAAAAAAGATAACATTGTTGAAATTTTAAAACATAAAATATCAAATTGTCACTTAAAATTAAAATAAAGTACCAACTTGAAGAAAAAAAAAGACGACGGAGGTAATTTAGCCTATTTTTAAATAATAATACACCATAAATAATTAATAATTAATACATCATAAATATACTATTAAATAATTAATACACCATAAATATATCTTAATAATTAATAATTAATGTTTCTTCATATCATCTGTCATCTTCAATTATAAATCTTGCCTTCTATTGTATCCCTAGACGATGAAGATTCAATTCTTCTTACAACCTTGTCGTCTCTACCTCTAGCTCTACCTACTAAAAAAAATAGTTAAAAGCAAGTAAATTAAATAAATATTAATATAATAAAAAATTAAAACAAAAAATTAATTTAAAAAATCAAACAATTATTGGAAAAGTTGTGGAAGAAGTTTTCCAGTAACTTTCGAAAATGTTAAGTTGAAGTTTGATGGTAGTGTATTTTTTTCAAAAAACTTGAAATAAATTTCGAACTTCAAAATTAATTGTTAGAGTAAAAAAAAAATTCAGAGTTGAAGTTGTGTACGAAAAAACTTAAAAAAAGTTTTTCAGAAAAAAAAATTTATTGACACTCACTTGTGTTTTTGAAAACGTTGAAAATGAATAAATAAAAAAAATATTATTTCTAATATATATAAGAGTAATTTGATCTTTTCCTTTACATTTTGGAGGTACATGAATAAAAGGAGAGATACACCCTAAAATTTTCAGTCATAAACATTCACAAGCTCATTTGTATTGAAGTTGGATTGATCAGTGGCTCGGCCTAATTACCCAATAGATGCCCAAGGTTTCTTTAATTAATAATTTGAAAGCAAGAGTTTCAGACAAGAAAATTTGTCTAAAGTTTGTAGAAACATTAGTTTTGAACGAATCAAATCAAATACATATAAGGAATGGATCACATACACATACTTGTCAAAGAATAGTGCTTGTGAATGCTGGATATCGCAATACTTTATTCACACTTTTCTAAAGCATGCAATAAATTTTTGTTAAGTAACTTTATAAGAATTTAAAATTTCATCTAAATATTTAATTATTATTTAAAATTTAGAACTAAATAAAATTTTAATCTTTATAAAATTATTGTATTTCACTTTTAATCTCTACAAATATCACTTTTTTTTTTAATTTTTACTATAGAGTCAATTGTAATCTAGAGACTAAAATTAAAAATAATTATATTTTCAGAGATTAAAAAAGTACAAAAAATAATTTTATTAAAATAAAAATAAAATCCAATAATTTTATATATACCAAAAAATTGAAAGTCTTGCATCCAATGAAGTGCACTCATGCTTCACTTACATCAACGGAACAGATACATCAATGTTGCATTTGTAACGACCCTGTACTGATATTTTCCAGAACTCCCTACGAATAGTGGGAGGTCTGTTGATGTCTGCCGAATGAGATCGATTAGCTTGCTCCCAAATCTTCTTGTTCCTTTGATTCCAAATGCTCAACAGAATACAAGCACGCTATGCTGTCTACTTTATGTCTAGTTGCTGCATAATGTCAAAAATAATTATTGCCATTGAGTTGTGTCTATTGCTGGCGGCACATAGTTGTGGATGGAAGCCACTCTGTTGCCAACATTCTATGTTGCTTGGACAACAACAACAACAAAAATACATGTAAGATATCTTCCACCCCACCAAACATACTAATAAATTTTTTTAATTTTTTTCTCACTCTTTTTTAAAATTACATTTATTTCAAAACTATATTAAAAAACAATATATATTCATATTTAATACTAAGGAAAAATAAACATATTTAAGTTAACATCAATTTTGTACAATTAATTATTGGTAATCGTATTTTTTAAGAAAGTGTTAATTAATTTTGTACATTTCCTACACATAATTGACTCATGAACTCAAAATTTCAAAGACCATTTTTTTTCTGGTATTTTTAAGGATTTTCTAATATTTTCTCTATTTTAAAATAAATTTTAATAGCGACTCTATTGAATTTGAATACTCGAAATTTTAGTACAAATGCTTTTGAACCTCGTACCACCACCACGTTGCTGCATGAAAAGTTTATCTCATGAGTAAAGGGTTTCACGGTGCAAAAACTGAACTAAATGTACTACATTAATGGTTTAGTTCAATTCTTGAAAATCACTTTTGAATCAAGTTTAGTTTAGTTCTGACACGGTTTGAAATTGGTTTATAAATATCAATCAATTTAATATTTTGAATAAATGTTTAGTTAAAATCGATTTTGAACTAGTTATTTATCAAAAGAATTTTGTAATTCTAATAATTCTTTTGACAAAAAATTTGATTTTTTTTAAAGAAAAATACACCCTTACCCATGAGAGCCACCAAATATCTTTTGTTTGATTTTCACTTTTATCCCACCAGAGCGAATACATCATCTTCTCAATCTCATATTCAAAAGTAGAAGGAAGTAGGAATAAACATGATATAAGAAGAAATTGCTTGCAACACTGATTTGATAAGAACTTCTTGTCAGCTCTAGAGAGGAATTTACTACTCCAAAGCATTAATTATTTTCTACACTTTTTCTTTAATAAAGCTAAAAGTTGATTTTTTACTGCGGCCAATCATCGAAAGCAAATTCAAATATTTGTCACTTCCCAACACAACTTGGACCCCAAAGTGTCAACAATCAAGTCTTTGGTGGCCATAGCGACAATGCGGCTCATAAAATTTCATTTTTTTGAAAATTGATAGTTTAGCCCAAGTCAGCTTCATAAATACACAAAACATATTTCATGACCAAAGCTTTGTCGGTAGTAGCCCTGAAGAAAACAAAAAACACCTGCAAACAAAAGGTGAGGAATAATTTGTGCACTTATGCAAATTTTAGTGTCATACAGATCCCTTCACCTTTCAGCATAGATAATGAATAAATTATGAGAAAGAGGATTCCTTTGTATAAGGCCTCCACTTGGGATAATAGGACCAACAAGCTATTGATTCATTATAGTAGAGTAGTCAGCAGTTTCAACACATAACATCACCCAATTAATCCACTGCGAGCAAAACCCATCAGTGGAGGTAATAGTACATATTATTTCCTTCCAAAAATCTTAAATTAATGCTCATTAAGAAACTTCGCTACAAAAATGTTTGATTCTTATATATCAAGTAAAATTTAAATTGGGAAAAGTAATTTGAGATCAAAGGGACGCATCAATTTTACATATTTAATAAGAATTCATCATTTTGCTACTTCATATCTTTATTTTTAAGATTTATTAATTTTAAGATTCAGTTACATTAGTGAAAATTGAGCTAATTAACCGGTCATAATAGTATTTTCTTATTGAATACTAGTAAATGTGTCAAGTGAGTTTATGACACAAAAGTCTTTATGTCATAAGTTTTTATATCAGAAGTTTAAAATTATACACAACTGAGATTTTTATGTACAAAAATAATATTTTGATACAAAAAATATTATAAGAGTAAGCAACTTTTCTTAACAAGAAAAGTATAAGCAACTTCAATTTTATTTCAATTTCAACTCTTTATTTTGTTTTCCATGTAGCGGTCAATTTTCAAGACAATTCAACAATAATTTTTTATCCTCAGTGAATAGACAACACTAAAGAAAATTCAACAATAACTTGTTTTTTTTATCATTGAAGAAAATGCTTAGAAATTTCTTGAACATTAGTGTTACCTTAACACATAGCATAAATACACTTCTCCTAAGATCCATAATTAATTTCACCTGAAATAATGATTCCACAATTTACATTTCATATCATCATTATAATTATAATATCCCTCATATCTCCACCACTAACATATGCACAAGAAGAATATGAAATCATAGCACAACCTGGTTGTAATTCAACATGTGGAACAATTTCAATCCCTTTCCCATTTGGTATGAACGAGTCTCATTGTTATGCACACAAATGGTTCGAAGTAGAATGCAAATTTGACAACACTTCTGATAATGAAAAACCTTACTTGAAGTCATTAAATCTTGAGGTAAAATATTTTGACGAAATCTCAGGCTTGGTAACAATTATGAATCCAATTTACCATTCCAATTGTGAAAAAAACAATAACAATAACAACAACAACAATAAAACTGTTGCTATAAACCTTAAAAACAGTCCTTTCATTTATTCCCAAGAATACAACACATTTCTAGCCGTTGGATGTAACAATCTTGCTTTTCTTCAATCAAATGGAACAACGGTTGGTGGTTGTGTTTCAATCTGTGAAGACAATAACAACAATTTCAAATTCGAAAGCCGTAGTTGCAACGGAAGATACTGTTGCGAAACATCACTACCTTCGCATCTTGCAGAGTATAACGCAACATTACAAGGTTTAAGGAAAGAGAGTAGTGATCATGATGAGTGTAGTTATGCTTTGATTGTGAGTAATATTTGGTTATCTTTTGATGGGTCTTATATGACGGATTCAGAGATTGAAAGAATGAATAATTTGAGAAATATGGAGTATGCTCCTGGGATACTTGAGTGGGAGATTTTGAATGAGATGTTGGTTAATTCCACATTTCACATTCCTTCAGATTCGGATTGTTATGATTCTAAACTTACATCTTTAACTAATAAGACTACTGGTCGACGGTGTGATTGTCCATCGGGCTACAATGGTAATCCCTATGTTCTTGGAGGCTGCACAGGTTTTTCAATCTCTACCTTTATACATTATTATTTTAAATTTATTCATATATATTCGTAAATTTAGAAAAGTAATTCTATGTAGTCTCATGCTCTATTTCTAGAGCAATTTTACCTACATGATTTCTAAACTAAAATCTAACTAGATTTTTCTATTTCAGTTATTCCAGGGTTCTTCAATAATAATAAGAATAATCGATGGAAGAAGTGGGTTATTGTAGGTATGTATAAATTACATTGCTTTTAACATACCAAATTCTAAGCAAGAAGAACTTGGTGAATTTTAGTCTGGCATATGCTTATTAGGAGAAGTTGTACACATAAGCAGATCCAATGTAATGTGAGGCCTAAATCAAACATCTGTTATGGGGTTTAGGCTCAATAGTACGACAAATAAATTATATTTTAGGCCTGAGGAGGCCTAAAGCAAAGGCTTTATTTAGTGGCTCCTCCTTAGACTGACCTTGATTTTCTAAGTATGTCTAAACAATAGGTTTGAATCCCCTACAACATTTGCACAATGCAGCACTATAGAGACCATATCGTCATTGCTTTCTATTTGATACAAGACATTCACACCTCTAAACTACACTCACCACCTTTTTATAATTTCCTAATTTAGTTTATATGACAAATGTGTAGGAGTTTCGTCAAGTCTTGGATCTATTGGTTTCCTCATTGGTCTATGGTTATTGCATAAAGATGTGAAGAAAAGAATGACAAAGAAACGCAAAGAAAAATTCTTCAAAAGAAATGGTGGTTTATTATTACAAAAGAGAATGTCTTCTGGAGAAGTAAATGTTGACAAAAGAGTTCTCTTCCCCTTAAAAGATTTAAAGAAAGCCACTGACAATTTCAATAAGAACAGAGTCCTTGGAAAGGGAGGACAAGGTACAGTTTACAAAGGTATGTTAGTAGATGGTAGAATTGTTGCTGTGAAAAAGTTTAAGGTTGAAGGAAAAGTTGAAGAGTTCATCAATGAGTTTGTTATTCTCTCACAAATCAACAATAGAAACGTTGTCAAAATATTAGGATGTTGTTTGGAAACAGAAATTCCATTGCTTGTCTATGAATTCATTCCAAACGGTAACCTTTTCGAGTATTTGCATGACCAAAATGAAGACATACCAATGACATGGGACATGCGTTTGAGAATTGCTACTGAAATTGCTGGAGCTCTATTTTACTTACACTCAATTGCATCTCAACCCATTTACCATAGAGACATCAAATCAACAAATATACTATTGGATGAAAAGTATAGAGCAAAATTGGCAGATTTTGGAGCATCGAGAATAATTTCAATTGAAGCTACTCATCTTACCACAGTGGTTCAAGGTACTTTTGGATACTTAGACCCTGAATATTTTCATACTAGTCAATTTACTGAGAAAAGTGATGTGTATAGTTTTGGAGTAGTTCTTGCTGAACTCTTAACTGGTAAGAAGCCAATAACCTCTGTAGAATCTGGTGAGTCCCAAAGTTTAGCTTCCTATTTTGTTCAGCGTGTGGAGGAGAATATGTTGTTTGACATTGTAGACAAAAGGGTCACAAAAGAAGGGGAAAAAGAACATATTGTTGCAGTTGCAAATCTTGCATATAGATGCTTAGAGATGAATGGAAGAAAACGACCAACTATGAAAGAAGTTACATTAGAGTTGGAAGGGATCATGGGATTAAATAAGAAGCTTAATGCACAACAAAACCATGAGGAAATTGAGCTTGCTGGAATTGGAGAGTCCCAACCTTGGGATGAGTATTATGCATCAAATTCATTGCCAATTGTCAGCAGCCAAACACACTCCTCAAACTCGGAGGTCATGCATATTCTTACATTAAAATAGTTAGTTTGTTTTTGTTTAATAATTGCTATTATTTTTTGGTGTTGATTATTGTAACATGTAAAATAAACAAGAATTTGCTTAGGCTTTGGAGATCAGATAGGGAGATAATCTAGTTATGGATAAGTGAATAGTGGTGTATTTAATTGGCATAAACCTTGACGGTTGAGGCACACTTCGTACTTGCAATTTTTGTATCATCCATGTTTTAATAGACTTTTTACTGCAAAATCAGTTATTAGCAATATGGGATGTGTTGATATGTTTGTTAAATTCTTTTACTAGAGGTCCAACCATTTTCTCCTGGCCACGATCAATGGATAATCTGCGTCTTTCTTTTATTCCTTTGATTTCATAATGTACCTTGAATATCTCTACAACTTTTACCCTTTGAACCGATTTTGAAGCAAAGATTAAAGCATTCAAGGAGCCTAATGTAATTCAGGTTACTGCATCAAAAACTAGCAGTGTACATTACTGACAAAAATAGGGCTCTATACAAGGAATCAATATAATCTTCTCGTACCTATATTAAAAAGTTATATATTTCAAATAAATTATACAATTTCTGGGACTTCAGAGAGAGGAGGGGAAAATTGCCCGTAAACAGTAGATAACCACATATTGTTTTGTCTGGAAATCCAATTTATGCTCAAATCATGAAATGCTGAAATTCTCGTTCCGCAACAATATAATCTCAACAAAAAGCCTGTGATCCTTGTGAACGCAAGTACTTGGATTGAATCTATTGGTCATCTACTTTGTATTGTGAGTGGGGACACTAAGATAAAATTTAGTATTCTTGAAGTCATCTAAGAGCGGGTTGTATCCATCCTTGGTTCTTGTCTTTGTGGGCAAACCAAACTCTTCCATGAATGCCGATGTTTCCAGCTACATCAAATACAAACTATTAAGGTAGAATACATAAAATTGCTAAAATTTGAAGGGAAAATAAACATATCATGGAATGTCTCATAAAAATAGAAACAAAATATTCCAAAACAGAAGTCACGGACTTGTAACTCAAATACTAGCATATTAAGCAACATTAAAATATCTAAAGTTTTGTTAACATTTCGTTATTTATAAAAGACTATTATTTTGTGTCTTTTGTTTATAAGATTTATCTTTGAAAAACAATAAATAAGGAGATAGAAAATAGAATGTGGGGCACTCAATCAAGGAATACACATCGGAATAACAATTGGTTGAGACCCAGCACTACAACTTTTTGTTTCATTTGCTTGAGGTCTTGTGTGCAGAGATGTGATAATAATGTTATAAAAAATAAGACAATAGCACTAACCGTAAGTGTTCTCCTTTTCTTTCCTTTTTTCGACGAATGGTCATCCTGAAGTTTCAACCACCCAGAACAATAATGATCAATGCGTTCTAAAAGCCAAAAGTCTGTAGGAAAAAAGATATCAGCATCACCCTGCAACAAAAGACAAAAGCATAAGCTTTAGTATAACCATGCTTTTTTAGAAGTTCGGGAATAAATTATTTTATATGATTGGATCATCACTTGTATAATACAGTAGACATTATTAGTTTCGCACTCCTATGAAGTAACTATAATAATTGAGCCTCAATAGTTTCTTGGTGCAAGTGAACGCTAAAAAAAAGAGGTTTATGTAAGCAAGATTGTTTGAAGCTACCACAACATCTGCGAGTCATGTACAATTCCGGCCAGATAGACACAAGGTAAAGGACAATAAGAATGAGGAATGTGGATTGAATAAGAAAGAAACTAGTGCTTAACAAAACCTTTGCCTCCATATAATTTTGGTAATCTGTGCTGCTACCATCTTTCTGCAATGCACAAGGAAAAACTATGTTAAGACTATCAACATAAGCTTCTTTTTTCTATTTATTAAGGGAAAACATAAAAGAGTGACTTCTGAAGTTGATAATGAATTACATCATGTCTGTACACACATCCTTACAAATATCAATACCATCCATGAGATGGAATAAGTAGGAGCACGGTTATGACCGTGCATTTTAAGTTTACAACGAAAATATATTGTTTACTCAACGATCCAATAGGATAATATAGCAATAGCTTAGCCATAAAAAGTGAAGTTCCAAGATTAAGGAACAAAAAAGTTTTGGGGACTTGAGTCCTTTGCGGTCTATTTCTGGTTACAGCATTTTCGATTAGCAGCTAATGTAAAAAAAAGTTACATTGATACAACTGCTTTAACAAAATAAACATTGCATACTATATACATAAAAGAAAGAAGGCAAGGTCACCACAGTGGAAGTTCCTCAGAGCTATTAGACACTGTTTCATAATCATATCACTTATGCAGTGTAGAAATGATCAGTTAATGCACAGAGAAAATGAATAGACTCCATTCTAAAAACTATTGCATGACAACTTCGCTGCCATGCGTATGAAATGAGAAGGAAGAGATAACTGTACTATTTAGGAAATGTATAACAAAAATATACTTTAGTTGAAACCAATGGAGCTCGTTCACCAGGTATCTTCACATCTGGCAGGTAGCTGAAATCAGAAGCAATCAAAGACATCTTCGGTAGCACCTCATGGAGAACCTCAAGTAATTTCTGAAAAAATTGAACATATGGTAAATGTAAAATTCAATTTGTAATTTTGTATAACAGGCTTAAGGCAGATTTAATATACTCTTACCAAGCAACCAGTTGGCAGCCAACATCTCTGTGGTTTTGGGTAAACTTTAGACCAAATACTTTTAAGTGTTGATACTGCACTGCTTTGAGTGGTTTTGGTTTTATCCAAGTCCAAGATCTCAACACAACGTGTAACAAGTGAGTCTTGCAATGGCTTGTATAACTCGCTGAGTGCTTCTCTATTAAAAGTAGAAAGTAGTTGACATGTCAATAAAAACAGTCACAGAATTGTTATAATTTGATTATCACTCAACAGAAAACATGTATCAAAACATCTTTTTTTCTTCATTGCTACTAACTAGCAAAACCCTAGAATGTATTGTGGTGTATGTAGCAACAGTATGATCTGCATCCATGCACAAACACTTACCGGTCATGTTGTCTCTCAACCCAAACTTCCATCCACGGGGAGATTTGACTCTCTGAATAGACAACATCATGTGGAAGATTATCAAGTACCTGCACAAAATAATTGAGACGAAAATATGGGATATAGAAACAAGGCATGAGCTTTTTTCACTGTTGCTTTCTTCAGAGGAAGATGCACCCCAATCCACTATACCACTACCATTAACTATATTCTTCATAGGTGAGATCATAAAACTAGATCCATACCAAAGGAATTTTGTTTTTTTCGAAATTACATAAAACAAAAAAAACAAGAAACCTTTTCTTTTATTAGGAAAAACATTCGAGCAGGAGGAACAAAATCAATTCATTATAGAACACACCTCGAGCATTATTACCCAACATGGTTGTTGCTCCACATCCCCTGCAAAGCAGTGAACAATGATATTAGCATTATTTCATAAACTTCAATTCCACGTAGAAGTCCCCACAAACCACCAAAAAAGGAGCTTCACAGCTTAAGAATTTGAATTTTTATAGGAAAATAAAGTATATAACCAAGTCCCATAGACCATGCTAATATTATCAAGCTATAACAGGCACTAGGTGAGAACAGACAAATGTTGAGCTTGTTTAGCATCCTAACATGCACCATTACCCACCCATTCCGCATACCAATATTCACTATCTCTTCCTCAGTTCCTCCCCCCAGATCAATGTTACCCGAAGAAAAATCAGAAGTCTAGACCCTCATATACATATTAAACAGTATTTAAAATGAAGCAAGCAAGCAACAAATGATTCCAATTTAAGCATTACTCATTCAGATTACTAATTCATTCAAGTACAATTAGTAGTTACCCAAATGAAAAACTAGACTTTAGATGGGGCTTTAACTTCCTAATAGGTTTATCAAGAAGGAAGCTTTGATGGTAAGGACTTAGGAGAGACTGCATGTTATAGTTAAAAGAATTAGTTCCATCCACAACCCCTTGTCTGTAGCACTTTTTTGTTTATAAGTTATGTTAGTAGTAAATCAGTGGCTCCACTACTGGGTAATTCAATCTTCATATTCATAACCACTTTTAGAAGCCACAATAAAATTTATGTAACAGTAGAGGAAATTTTTAATAGCATCCTACCCCATCCACTCCGGTCGGCAGCATCCCGACATTCTACCCTGAACTTTGGAATATGGCTGCGCACTTCACCAACAGTTTCTTTTTGCACCTCAGCAAGCGACGGGCTAATCTCAACTGAGCTGTATTAGAAATAGGATATTAACTGGGACATTAACCATATGATACACAAGACAGTAAATATACTCCAATTCAATTCACTAACAGTAATCAATAGAATATTCATAAGACTGAGAAATGACTATTACAAACATGAATAAGATATAAAACCAAATTTCTAATCAATTATACACATAACACTTATAAGCAGAAAGACCGGTACGAAATTGATATCTACAAATCAACAAAACACAAGCTGTATAAATCCTACTAAGTATCCAAGGTCCAAACCCTCCTGTTCACATTGGCTGAGAATAAAATAGAACCAATCAAGTGAAACCAGAAGGCACACAGCTGGCTAGTTTCTAACTTTATCATCCATATTTCATACTTCAATGGAAGTGAAACTACAAAATTAAAGAATGGCTCCTAAATATAAGTTGCTAATAGGAGAATCATGCAAGACAGGGAGATGAATTGCACAGATAATAAAAGTACAGAAAATTTAAGCACAGCCCACTGTCTTAACAAGAAAGTTTTAAAAAATGGCTCTAACATTATAATTTGGTTTTATAATAAAATATATATATTATATATATTGAATATCTAGGCACATACGTGTAAGTCATACTGTTATAAACTTTTGCAGGAGCATTCAACATTATGTAATCCATTATACCCCTGGCACATGTTCCCGATCCACCACCAATTTCATAAATCTGATTGCAAATTAGAGGGATGGTATCAACTACTGATACAAGTAATAAAAAGTAACAGACTGTTTAAGCGATATAGATTTATAATGCTTAATCAACTTTATCAAAAAGAAAATGAAGCTTACTAAACAAAACATTAAACAAATTGAAAATAGAAATCTGGTGTGAAACGTATTTTATATAGAACTGAAATATTTATGCAGGGCTCACAGTCTAGCTGCTTGACTATGAGAGATGTTCTCTCAGGCAATTAACAGCAGATTTGCAAGAAACAAAGGGAACAACAATATAGGATATGGACATATGTTAATGGTAACTTGGTAAGAGTATTGAGAGTAAACATGTAGATTAAAGACCAACTGCAAGACATAATACATAGTTAAATAGTTTTGGAATTTGTGTGAACTCTGAACTCTCTTGCCTATTCAATGATTCGATCTGTGAGAAACGACTTGTATGCATGATATTTTGTCTATGGTTTTCAGACAAGTTTTAGGAAATGATATTTCTGTAATTACAACCAGTTAGTTTGTATAAAACATTTAAATGAAAAATAAAATAAAAGTCCTATAAAAATTTAAAATGACAAAAAAATTACATTTAAAAACTCAAAACACTATGAATGTGCATCAACAAGTACGGCAGTCTGCTAATCTCGACATTTGTCAAATAAATTTAGATGGGTGAAAAAGGCCAGATCTAGATTGTGAAACAAATATCACATGCAAAAGTTGCAGTACGCTTACTTTTAGAGGAACAGAGAAGTTTGCAGTGCGCATGATGGCTTCAGCAATAGCATGGGCATACCAAGGCTGCCAAAAGAGAAAAAAAATCAAAACATAAAAACAGCTAAAGCACTACATGAACATGCGTTCAAGAAATTAGAAATGCAAAATATACTATTTGAGATTCCACAGCAGTTTCAAGCAAAAATTTCAATAAACTAATACATAAAAAATAAAAAAATACATATATGAGTCCTGAAAAATTGTATGCGGAAGCCCACACCTGTTATGTGCTTGATTTGATTGTGTACTTAAACAATGATCAACCCCACCCTAAATATAGGATACAGTTGAACATCACAAGGTATACCCAACCACAGATTAGTTAAATCAAACGTAAATGAAAATACTTTACAATTTTCATTTTAATCAATGAAAATTTTACATTGTCAATAAACAGAATGAAATGCAATATAATGTATTTCACAAGCCATAGTTATGCTTCATATTAATTAACAGGGACCAGTATTTCTTGGTCTAATGTGTGCACCATTCAGTGCCCCCTAACCTTCCTAGCCAGCAGTTAAATACCATTTTAAGAACAACTCAATGATCAAAACAAACTTCCTTAAAAAAAATACGTTAAACAACAAACTCAGAAGTGGCCAGAAGATCGCGAAAAATACCAATGAGAAACAACAAGATAAAGCCAGTGTTAAATTTATTAATTTATTAACAGAAATTTGATTGAAAACTAGGCACCAGTCTGTCTGTTGTTAATATTAATGTCATCTTACACACAACACAACTGATATCACATATTAATGTCATCTTACACACAACACAATTTGATATCTCATATTTGTGAGGACTAGAAAACTTTATCACCTGGAATGTTTACCTTAAAAATCTCCACCGGGGTAAACCATGATATGTCACTCTGCTTGTAAACATTATCCAAATATCTCATATAAGCTTTTCGGCCTGAAATATTTCACCAATCTACAAACATTAGCAGTTCTAACATACCACTGGAAAATTATAATTAATGTTTAACAATTCGGTTTGAAATTCTGAAAATTTCATCCAGAAAATTGAAAAATATGTTAAAACAGAAATCATCCAAAAGCAAAAAGCTGAAAAGTCAATTTCCCAACTTAAGCTTAAATTGATTTTTTTCAAACAATATGTAAGATAAAGCTTAAATTTATAACCAACAGAAAAATTATAAAAGAAAGTGCTATTAATATAATAAACAACATTAGTTCCAGCCTTTTCCAGAGATCACAAAGAAATAAGGGGAACAGCTCGACCAGAACAAGATCATAAAGCGATAAATGCTCTTTATTTTCTGAAAACAATCTCATACTCATAGATAAAAAGTTAGAAGTGGTTAATTAAGCTGAAATGGTAAGAGGAAGAAGAGAAGGACCTTGAAGTTGATTGAATTTAATAGTATTGGGAAGAACACCAACGGAACGAGAACTTTGGGAGAAGTAACCGTGTAATGGATGGTAGAGTGCAGAATGAATAAAATCACGAACAAGAAGGGGTTTATCGCCGACAATGTGATGAGTGGAGTAGAATGCTGAATCGCAGAAGAGATTAGGTTAGTGAAATTGGAAAAAGAAAGAGAAAAAGAATAAGAATAAGAGAGAGAGAGAGTACCTTTAGAGGTTAGAGAAATGAGAGGAAGCACCCTCAGATTGGTGCGAGTGAACATGATTTGATTGGGATGCTCGGAGGGTGTTTGTGTTTATGTTTTCTTAAACCCCTCTTTCAATTACTTCTCCCTATTCCAGGGTTTTGTTTTCCCTTCATTTTCACTTCATCCCAACTATCAAAACCACTGTTCTCCAAATCAAAATTATTTCCCATGTTTTAATTTCGATTACTAACTTTTCTTTTTATAGATAAACTAGTAAAATATGCCTTGCATTAATGATCTAGTTAATGAATTATCTATCCTCTATTAACTATCTAAGTTAAAACTAATAAGGATGCTAATGTGTTTTTATTATTGTTTTGTTTTTTTAAATTGATAGTAGACTTTTTTTTTTATTAAAAAATATTCTATCCAAAACATCAATGTCTATTGAACTTAACGTTGAAGACGTCAAAATTATTTATTTAATTTACATTAGATCAAAATTGATTTGGATTAAACAAATATCACAATAAGATAAAA
>JBBPBT010000659.1:2203504-2231245 GCA_037974875.1 Cicer bijugum | reverse complement strand
GCATCAAATCAATTAATAGTTAATTGATATTATTTTCTATGTTTTAATTTCTTATTAGTTTGTTTTTTAAAAAATAGTACTAGTTGTTGATTAATGAGATTAAGTGAAATGTGGATGGTTAGAGAAAACTTAAGTTCGAAATTTAGTTAGTATAATTTTTAATCACTTTTATTTATTTTTTAGTCGAACTCAAATCTATTATGCTTAAGTGGAATCTAAAATTTATTATTATTTTTTTAAGATACTCTCGGATAGAATAAATTTCTTTTATACAAAGATCCTTACGAATAATAATCTCATTTTTATTATATTAATTTTAAAAACATCCATACCGTGAATTATTATTAGATGTAAAAAGTTTTATAGAGTATTGCATACAGATTAAATTGTAGAAGGAGAAAATCTATTTGAGAGAGTAAAATATGTCTTGTGTGTTCATGATAGGGACTAATTATTACTAATCTGTTAAATGATAGTGGATAATTTGCCTTGTATAGTGTATACATTCAACTGAGATAGATCAATGAACCAAACACTAACGACAGCACATAAATATATGCAATACTCATGCCTATTTATTGATATTTGATAGACAGATATAACAGTTATACATGAGCTCATAGTCCTGTGGACAATACTTTATTATATAAGGATTTAATTATACTTGAACTTCATGGCCTTGCTGACAATGCTATACTATCCAATAAAGCACAGATTCTTTATGGGAATTGCATTCTCAAAGTTCCCTTCTACTTTATTTTAGTCTCAAACTTAAATTCCTCTCCAATAAGCTGTGTCAAATTTGAAGATTCCACAATAACAAACTTAGAAGAGCTATCAAGTGTTGTCATCGCAACTGTTTTTTTTATTAAACTCGTTCCATTCACAATATTCAACTCACTCTCACCCATATCAATCCTATTTAATTTCTCATGATTAGGTATCCCCAAGAAAGTAACCTTTTCTATAATCCATTTTTTATCCAAAGCAAATTTTCCATTAGTCACATTAGATGTAACAGAAACACTATCATTGTTCAATGCACCATAAAATCTCACAAGTGTCCATTGATCTTTCTCTCCTTCAATGTCAAGACTCTCACCATCATCTAAATACACTTGTCCATAACTAGTTCCATTGCTACTAAACACAACCACAAGTTCAAATGCAGTTTTTCTAGCAGCTTCAGTTGTCATTGCTTCACCTTGTAAGGCCAAAATGTTGCCTTCACCAACATGCACATTTATGTGATCCAATGGTGCATCAAGTGTGACATTTTTGCCTGATTCTGCAGTCACTGAATTTGAGAGATTAAAAAGATCAAACCAATTTCCTGAAGGAAAATATGCATCGACAGTGACTGCGCCGGATTGTAGCACAGGTGAGACTAGAACACCTTTGCCTAACAGAAACTGAGAGTTTATTTCATATGTTGTGGCATCTTCAGGGAATGAAAAGAAAAGAGGTCTTGCAATTGGTGTGCCTTTTTTACTTGATTCATACATTAGTGTGTAGAAATAAGGAAGAAGGCGGTAACGAAGGCCAAGCACTTTCCTTGCTGATGAAGCAACTGATTCCCATAGGTAAAGCTCTTGCCGGATCGCGTTTTTGTCTGAATGATCTCTTGCAAAGGGGTAAAAGGCCCCCAACTACGTCAAGGACAATAAAAAGTATTAGATATGTATATGCATGTTATGTTATGATGAAAATACTTTCTACCAAGCATTTAACTACGATTGATGTTGTATCAACTGCATTTGACTGTGATTCTTTGTAATATCAAGAATCGCAGCGCATCTGCAGTTTGAAACCTTGCTTTCCACATATAAAAAATCACAGTACTTTCCATATGCGACTTATGTAAATTTAGTCTAGTGAACAAAAATTATGGTTGCTATCCCATTTTGAGGATCAAAATGCGATATTAGATATGTACCAGTATATGCAACATGCATGTTATGATGAAAATATTTCGACCAGGCTATTAAAGCATTAAGATTTTTTATGTCTTTGCAACCGCGATCGAGTCTGCATCAGCTCTATTTGACAGTGATTCTCTTCAATAATAAGAATCGCGGCATGTCTACATTTTGAAACCTTGCTTTCCACATAACAAAAAGTCACAGTACTTTCCATGTGTGACTCCTCAAATTTTAGTCCAGTAAAAAAAATTTATGGATGATATCCCATTTAGAGGATCTATGTTTGTTACCTGGATCCAGCGCTGGCAAAGTTCTTCATTTGTGTTGCCTGAGTAGCCACATATATCTGCTCCAACCATAGGAACTCCAAAGATTCCAAAGTTCAATATGGATGGAATTGAGTATGCCAAATCATTCCATGAAGCAGCATTATCTCCAGTCCAATGAGCTGCATACTTACCAGAGCTTACAAAAGTTGATCTACTCAAAACGAATGGCCTTTTACCAGTTATATTAACTAAGGCCTTATTAGTTGCTTTGGATTCTAGTAGTCCATATAAATTGTGTGAGTCATACTCAGTGATGTTACCATAATGTAAAGATGTTGCTGGCACTGTTCTGTCATTAAGTCGTCCACCGTTAATTTTGTAGGGAGGGTTATCAAGATTAGAATCTGGAATGTCAGGAGATGTTATGAAATTTGACAACTCATTCATATCAAGCCAAAGACCATCAAAAGGGAGAATGTCCCTAAATAATTTGATTTCTCCACTCCAAAATTCTTGGCTATGAGGGTTAAGAAAATCAGGGTAGTAAACTTTTCCAGGCCAAACTTGACCTAGATAGTTTGACCCATTTCTCTTTATATAGATATCAGCCTTCAAACCTCTAATATAGGTTTCATATGTCTCATTTACACTGATACCTGTGTACAAAATTTGCCATAAATCAATGACTTACGCATAGATGCTATGTTTAGTTTGGAAGATATTTTAGAGTAAACCGTTAATTTAGTCCCTCAAGTATCACTCTGCCTCCTATTTAGTCCTTAAACTGCATGACAATAATAAATAGTCCTTAAACTATATGAAATTCTTCAAGCCAGACCCAAAACTATATGAAACTCTGTCTCTTTGATCCCTAGTATCTCTTGTCAATATATAACGACTTAGAGACTAATTTGACGGGTTTCATATAGTTTAGGGACTAACTTACGGATTTCATAGTTTAAGGACTACTTATTATTTGTATATACTTTAGTGACTAAGTAGTTGACAGAGTGATCTTTAGGGGAGTAAATTGATGGTTTACTCGATATTTTATGGTGTCAGAATTAAGTACCGGGATCCACGATAAGCACATATTTCTGACCATTTTGGTGAAGGGTGTCAACAAAATTTTTCATCTTATCAAGTGGAAAATTAACAGGATCTAGTGTAAAATCTTTATATGCATCCATGTAATCAATATCTGTCCACATAACTTCAAGGGGTATACCAGCTTTTGAATAGTTGGTTACCACATCCTGGATATCACTTACATCCTTGTAGCCCCATCTACACTGATGAAAACCTACACCAAGAGTTAACAATGATGTGGATTTGCATGGAAATTTGACATCATCAATCAGTATGCATAGAAAGAAAGACAATTGCAATACACAAGTGTCAGCTTTTATTTTCTAGACTAATGCAAAGAAATTTCATATAAAAGTACACATGGCATACTGAGGTATGTTTTATTCAATGAGGCAATGAACCACACATTTGTTCTTGGAGGAAACAGAACAGCAAGATTCATCACCATCATTAAATCATGTCATCATGGTTTTAAATTGTGGTCTGCAGCAACAAGTACACAATTACGAGCACAGTGTAAATGATTTTAAAGTTTCTACAACCGCTATTTTAATAGGTGGTCCACCCACCGTTGACCAGTATCTAAATACTGCACAAGATATCCACAGCAATAATGCCACCTTTCAGAAACTTTCATAAGTAGAAGCTCACAGTTTTCTTCGTCCTCACAATTGATAAGGTGGCCTTATTGGTTTCTATCTGATAAATATAAGGGGAAACAAGTATAGTTTTGAGACACTCATATCTATTTTCTCTTACTTTTGTCAAAATGACGCCGATTAGGCCATTGTTGAAGTTCTGAACGATCTTCAAATAGTGATCCACAATACCGTGAATCAATGTAGTCCTTAATAAAGCTTGCCATAAGCACTTGACTTTAAAAAAAACAACTAGAACAAAAAGGTATAAAAATTCAAAATAAACTTACTTACCAAAAGACCAATAAGGCATTGGAGCAGGCCTACCAATGAGTTCAGTATACTGTTCCAAAACCAATTCAGGCGATGAACCAGCAAAAAAGTACAAATCAAAAACACCACCAATCACCTTATAAGTAACACGACCACCACTATAAACAACATCCATTCCATTACTATTAAGAAGCAAAACACCATGCGTGGTTCCATTTTTCACTTTTCCATCAGATGAACCCGACCTCACATCCAAATAAAAAGGGTGAGATCCATAAAGGTTCACATCAACATTGGAACTTCCAACATCTCTATTCCAAAGAGTTAAACGTGTGTCTGGTTGCAACTTGAAGGATTTCTTTGTATGCTCCCCAAAACCATACAAAGAAGCTCCTGTTGTAGGCAGAGAAGAAGAAAGTTGCAAGTATTGTTCTTTAAAAACTAGAAACGTTTCAGGGTTTAAAGTGTCTTCTGGTAAAGTGTTAAAGAGTATATCTTTGGAGGATTTGCGTGAAACAGTGAAACCAAATGGGGTGGTGTTGTGGAGTGTGAAGATAAGATCTGAATCTGGATGTGTGAGTGAGAAGCTTGTTGAGTTTTGTGGATTTTGCTGAAAAGGGTAAGATAGTGAGGAAAATGATGATTCTCTTGGAATCACTTCTTGTGGAACTTCCCATCTTTGGTTGTTTGAATCAGTTATTCTTATTCTTAATCTATCCTTAGTCTCATAACTGCAATTCAAAGTTGAAAATTTAGTTATTATTTATTAATAATAATTAATAGAAAGATGGATATCATAGATGGAAAAAGTAAAATAAACAAAACCATACGATTTTAATGTTTGTGTGTAGTTGAGACAACTAGACAACAAAACAACAAAAAACAATAATTGGTTGTTAATTAGTTACCTGGCAACTAGGTTGAGGGATGGAATGTCGGGTCCCAACTCAGAGGAGGATTGGATGAGTTTAAGGCTAGAAGTCAAAGATGTTTTTTTAGGATCATTGTTTACAGTTGTGATTGTGTAGCCATAACCAACTTGTGAATCTGCAACGGTTTTGTGTAAGATGAGACAAATAATGAAATAGAAGGGTAGTAGAGGTAGTGGAATGGTTCTGGTTTTAGTTCTCCAAGCTATATTAGTCATTTTTCTTTGTGTTGATGTGCTTGGTTTGAGCGTGGATAGAAAATTATCTCAATCTATCTATTATATATCTCAATCTATCAATTAATTAAATAATTTTTTTTTTAATTTATTTTTTTTCCTGTTTTTAATCACACATTTATGGTATAAGTATTTATTTTTTTCCTCTTTTTAATCACACATTTATGGTATAAGTATTTATTTTTTCTTCTTTTTAATCACACATTTATGGTATAAGTATTTATTTTTTTCCTCTTTTTATTCACACATTTATGGTATAAGTATTTATTTTTTTCTTCTTTTTAATCACACATTTATGGTATAAGTATTTATTTTTTTTCTCTTTTTATTCACACATTTATGGTATAAATATTTATTTTTTTCTTCTTTTTAATCACACATTTATGGTATAAGTATTTATTTTTTTCCTCTTTTTAATCACACATTTATGGTATAAGTATTTATTTTTTTCTTCTTTTTAATCACACATTTATGGTATAAGTATTTATTTTTTTCCCCTTTTTAATCACACATTTATGGTATTAGTATTCACCGTGAAATAATATTTTATTGTATGTTTGACCGAAATTATTATTTTAAATTTTGTTAAAATTATGAAAAATATTATTTGAGATGTTAAATTTTATATTCCATCATCAACTAATTTAACAATTAAACAGTTTTAAATAACTATTTAAAAAAATATATAATATTTCTCCAAATTTCGACAGAGTATTCTCTATAATTTCAACGCTTCAAAATATAAAATATTGTATCAAACTTTTAACTTAATAAATACTTCAAAGGAGTGAATTTAAATATTTAATACATTTTCAACTGATTTTCTAGATTCAAAATAGTTGCAAAATATATCACGATTCAATAGATACTTAACAAAAGGTTATCGATCAAAGAGGTCTAAAAACAAAAGTGATTGCACTACAAAAAAATTGACCTATCGTGACATATGAAATGTGTCACTAAACGTTCAAAACTGTAGGTAAAAGTCAATAATACATTGAGTGACACTGAAATTTAGTCCTGCTACACTTTGAGGACTGTCACTACATGTTCTGAGGATTGTCACTACATGTTCTGAGGATTGTCACTACATGTTTTTTTAGTTCTACCTACAATAATGACTGTCACTAAAAACTATATAAATATAAATAAAGAATTAGTCTATTCCTACGGTATGTATGTCACTAAAACTTATTATTATTTATTAAATTAAATTTATTTTATCTCCCTATTAATTGTAATTCTAAACTATTATTACCAATAAATTAAATTTAAAATTTTAATTTATTTTTATTAATTAATATCATTAAAACATACAATAAAATATAATTTATTTTACTAATTTTATTAAATGAATATTACTTGCATTAATAGAATTTTAATTATAGCACTAACATGAGTATCATATCTTTGTGACAACATTGTAATGAAATTAGATCATAAAAAAATATATTTCTCCACTAAGTAGATCATAAAATCTTTACAAAAGTGATATATTTCTCCAGTTATGAATAAATTCTTAATTTCAACTTATCCTAACATTTTCTCTAAAATCTCTCCTTCCATGTTTTTAGAATCTATCTTTGGAACTCTATCATTCCATTATTCTTTGTCCTGCAACACTTGCTTTTGAGAAATATTTCAGATTTGATAAACCAACTCCTAAAGCCCTGTCACACAATAAAAGATATATATAATTAACAAAAATTATAAAAACCAAACAATCATAACATCGCTTAATTTAATCAACAAACGACTTTCAACTAATAATTAACACTACTAAGCTCGTCAGTTCATGATTTAGACAAACACAAACTAATAATTACATGATTTAGATACTTTTGAGTGGATTGTCTTTGGAATAACTACTCTTAGAAGAAATGTGTATGAAAATGCTGCTACATTTCACAATAGCGAGTTCTGTCCCGTTAGTTATTGAAGTATGGTTTTTCGATTACATGGTTTCAATTCTCCTTAATTGAAAGCAAGTTTAGTTATTCGGAGTTAAATAATGAAAATGATGCTGGGAATTTCAGTAAGTAAAAAAAGCTATGAACTTATGCAAATTTATATAAAAGTGATAACAGATTAGGAAGAAATTTATACAAAGAGCATTGTATCTAAAATCTAGTTATCAAGAAATGAAGTGAAAATTGAAAAGCAAAAAACATTAGTAAATGAATATATGAGAGAAGAGAGGCTAACAGCATGCTGAAAAACCAATGAGGTATATGGCAAGAGAACATTCATGGCAGTGCTGAAATTGAATTTTGTTCTGACCTGAAAGAATTTGGGCAAACACAGGGGGAGATGACAAAAGAGGTTGCTTAGGCATTGTTTGGTGATCTCCATTAGAAGAATTCACTGCCATTTCAATTCCTACATCAAATTTCAGAGAGATCACAACAAAATTAACTCGTTTAATAAGAAAAATCAAAATTTTGATGATAAACCAAAATCAAGTAAAGAGAGAGAACTTGATCACGAGTGAGTTTCAAAAAACAAAATGTGGAACCCAAAACCCTACCCAATGTTGTCTCCATTCACCTGTTCAATAGAACCACCAAAAATCAAAATGTTTGTGACATAATTAAAATAGTCATGAGTTATCAATTATCATTTGACATAAATTATACCTGTTCAGCTACAGCTTGTAAAACCTCATTAATTTGTGGATCTTCAGAAAACCGTACTTGGAGAACGGAAACAAGATTTCCAAGCAAATTCTCCAATGTTTTAACTCTATGGTTAGCATGAGAGTTAGAGCTAGAACTTGCGTTTTGAGCAATCTTGCCAAGACAACGCACACGTCCTCTTTTTTCAGACCCTTTAACTTTTGAGTAAATATCATTCTTCCAATTTGTAGAATCTTGAGTGGTTTGAGGATTATTTGAGCTTTCTGCCTCCTCTACCATATGCTTCTTTAGTTCTTCCTACATCTAACACAAAGTTTCATAGCCAATTACAACATTTAACAACATGAAACTTTGCATTCTTTAACGGACAACTTTAGAAGAAAAAAAAAAAAAAGAAAGATCATGCATGGTGGCCTAAAGAATATAGATAATATGAGCAGAACTGAGTATTAATATAACAAATCGTGTTTTGCCTATGTTTGAATCAAAGTTTAAAATTCTTACAATTACATCAGCTGCCTTTTCATTAACAATACTTCCATCTTTTCGAGTTCGAGTTCGAGTATTAATATAAATTTGTGCTCGCGATGGTTGCTTTCCTCTAGCTTTTGTTGTCTAACATTAGTAACAAGAATGTCAACCATCATAATTGTATTGATAAATTAATTAAAAAAATACCGAAAGCGACAAACCATCTCATGAATCAGTTATGGAAGATTCTTGGTTCCCATGCAATGTATGTCCTCATATTTTGTGCGATGCTTTTTGTTCATGTTACTTATTTTCTATATCCAATTAATAAGTAAAGTCAACAATCAAAATAAGCACATGATAAATATTGTTATACGAACAAAATATTAACGTCATTGTACATATACCTGTCCATTTTTGGAACACCAGTGATGTACTAAAGCACCATATTGAGAAGGATCAATCCTTGTGTCCGGGATGTAGGCAGCCATTTCTGCTTCTGTCTTACTACTATCATATCCCTTTGATTTCAAATGATACTTGAATTGCCTCCACTTAACCTTCATGTTATCCTTTAGAACTTTTTACAAATTTATACAACACTTGAATTAGTTTAACCATATCAGTAGTATAACCTCTTGTTCTCTTTTCACCTAAATCATATATTCATATTAACAAACCATAAAACACTCAATATTAATTGTCTTATATCAATACAACCACACTAAGTATAGTTAAACTAATAGGAAGAATGCAATATAATTCAATTCAAAAGAATAACCATAAAAAAAACTAAGTATAGTTGCAATTGTCTTATCATAGGTTTTGTATTTTGTTCCTTATTAGTTACTACCTAAAAATTCGATGCTGACAGCTTGCAACGTGATTTAGAACAAGGCTATTTATATGTAAGCAATAAGTCTAATAGAATTGTGTATAAAAGACTAATTTTGTTTTTGTGTAATCTCTGTTAATGCATAGAATTGTGTGTAAGCACTAAGTCTATTATTGCACTAAGTCAAATAATTTACCTTCAGCTTCAACATGACTTCCCTCTTCAAACATAAAATGCTTATTTTGGTTGAGTTCATTACAACCATCAATTGAATGCCCTTCCTCTTGTGATTGGCCACAATTTTGAGTAGTATTCAACTTCCTTCTGCGCTTCCCCATGGAACTTTCTACATATGCCAAAAATAAATTAGTTTTTAATTGTTGTAAACAAAAATTAACCGATGACATTACTAATCTACCTCAAATGAAACACATAAAATGGTAGGGAGCAAAAATAACTACACACCTTTGTAACTTCAATAAATTAGAAGTCAAATAAATTAATTGATAAATAATTTGCTCTATATATTAGAAGAAGTCTCCCTCACTCTCATCCTCTGTATCATCACCACCCTCATCATTTTGGAGAATGCTGTCCATGGATATTGTAACTTCCATGATATCATAATTATCATCAACTTCTGGTCTAATCAAGTCGTTGTCATTTATATCTTGCAAGACTTGTTCATTCCCTTGATCTACATCATTGGACAACTCATCACCCAAATCATGCACATCTCTAACTTTAGCATGCACAACAACAAACCAATCATTTTGTGTTCTATTTTCCACATAGAACATGTTTTTTGCTTGAGAGGCCAAAATAAATGGGTCATCGCATGCATCATTCCCAGTATGTTGCAAATAATTGAAATTGACTAATGTCATGCCTAAATTATCAATTCTACAACCTTTATTTATGTCAACCCAGTCACACTTGAACAATAATGCCTTGTATTTTCCCGAATAATCTAATTGAATTATATCTGTGAGTGCACCATAATAGTTGATTTGCCCTTCTTTCGGGTGCTTATCTCTTGAACTAGCATAACTTTTTGTCTTAACAGTAACTAGGATGCCACAGTTTTGAGTCTTTAAGCCTATTTCACGCTTCTTTGTATGGAATCTAACTCCATTAATAATATAACCACTATATTTTCTCACTATTTCTAGTGGACCACGTGCAAGCCATTTGATATCATCTGTCACTAGAGCACTACCTTGCTCTTCCAACTGTGAAACCTACCACAATTGCAAATTGTTAAAATTTAAAATGATTATAAATCCTATATTAGGGATGAAAATGATTTCTAACACATACTCGTTCACAGAACCAATCTGAAATTTGAGCATTAGCAGAATCTCTCCAATATAATATGCAATCATTGGGACAAGCATGAATTTTTTCATATGAGAGACCTAATCCACAAATAATCTTTTTTGTATCATAAAAAGATTTTGGCAATGTATTTTCTTCTGGTAATGCATCCCTTAAAAGCTCTAACAACATGGAAAAACTTATTAAACAAGCAGTGACAAATATAACAAACCAGTGTATGAGTTGCTACAAACAGTTATCCATCAAACTGTACAAATACTCCCCATACTGTACAAATCAGTATCATAGTCAGAAAAACATTGAAGATTACCATGGAGAACAAGAAATTGACAAAAATTAAATTTTCTAGAAGAGGAGAGATTGAAACAAATATTCATGTTTGTCACAAATCAAAATAACAATCCAACAAGGAAAATTGCAATTATAGAAGCTACAGGAATTTACAACGCTATAAATGTTTGATTTTTTTTTTTGCAGCCTTTGCATTTTTTCACTTTTATATACTCTTATGAGTAGTTTGACGTTAACAATTTGTTATGTGCTTGTTTCATCAGAGGATTCGTTCATCAGAAATTTCAGTCGGGCATTCTTATAACCTGATTGAAACAAGTACGCGTAGAATTGTTAATGTTGAAACTGCATCCAAGAAGCTGATTTTGATTTATGAGGTTGGAGAAACACCTTTCTTCCATGCAAACATGTACTGTCACCTACATACTAATCAGGTAAGTTTTACAAAAAATTGTAGCTGTTTGATTAGACCTAACCATGTTTTGAGTCATGAAAATGTCTCAATCCACTCTGTTAATCAACTATTTCGGATGTATTTGCTGTTATGCTGCTGTAGAATATCTAAGTCTGGCTATGTTTATCATAGTAAGCCTCATGTATAAGTTAATTTGTTCTATAGTAAAAAAAAAAAACATGATTAAATTGTTCTCATAGTGTTAGTTTTTTACATAAACTATTGTAATAAGCTTATTTGAAGTTGAAAATAGTTTATCAGAGTGTTCTTTAAAATATTTCAAAATAATAGTTTATGGTAGAAAATAAATCCAAATAAATTATGCAGAAACGCTTTAAAAAAGACTAATACTAACATTGTTGAAGATGTCATAAAAAAAATTCAATGAGTTGAACATTAATTGGATTTTGAATTGAAGGTACAAGATGAGAGTTCAATCAGCAGGCATAAAAGAGCAACTGTCTTGACAAAAACAACAAAAGAGGATTTTCTGTCACTTTTAGGAGATGCAGATGACAAAAAAAAATCCCATCTACAATACATCAACAACCAAGCCTTATCTCACTAAGTACAGTCAGCAACCTTACAATATTTTCCATAATATTTTCTGATATCATATATTAAGAATTCATACTTGATGCCTTCCCCAAGTAATGAATTGAATTAGTTTATGATGCTATTTGTTACTAATGTTGTTTGCCTTGACAGTTAAGCCACGGACACTGGTGGAAGCGACTTTTCTAAAATTCCTTGCAGGTAGCCTTTATTGTTTGCATTGTTTGTTATTGATTTCACTTTTTTTCTACAATTAGGAAGGGGGCAGGGAGGTTGGAACTTAACAAGATGTGCTAAATATTACATAAAGTACAACAAACAATATGATTTCACAATTTCAAAATCAGAAATCAAAAGTTTGAAACAACAGGAAATGAAATTGTCAATCTACCACTTGCATTATCAAATCAATCTCCACTTGTAAATAGTTGAACACTTTGACAATTTCTGAGATGAAACAGGGAAACAAATTGAGAGGAGAAAAAATAGGGAAACAAATTGAGAGGAGAAGAAATAGGGAAAAAGAAATTCAGAGATTGAAATGGAATGAAGGCATTGCATTGAAGAACGAAAATTACTTTGAAAATTTCTCACGTGTGGGTGTTGAAGAGAATGAAAATGAAGGCTATTTTTGGTGAATGAAGGCAAAATGATTTTCTGGTGGTGAAGGTAACGTGGAGTGAAATGATTTTTTGTGTAATGGGTGAATTAATTTTTTTACATTAATATTTCAGTTTTTTTTTTAAGTTATTATAAATTAATATTTCAGTTTTTTTTTTACATTAATATTAAATTAATATTTCAGTTACATTAATATTAAATATTTCAGCATTTGTGACACTATCTCCGTAGCTAAAAGTAACTATAGTGACAAACAAATATATATCACTAAATATTGAGTGTCTCGATAGGTCAATTTTTTTGTAGTGTTGAGACTCGATTCTACTAACAATTTGCTAATTGTCTGCATGTGAATCTGGAAAAAAAAAATGAACAACATGAAGGTGTAAGTCACAAATAGATAACGAGGAGACAACAACTACCATCAACTAGAAGAGAAACACAAAAAAATGTACGAATAATTATTTTACAATCTTGTGACAATTATGTTAAACAATTATGTTAGACAATTATGAAGCGCTTTCGCGTATTACTTTACAGCGCTTTTCTCACAAGCGCTGTAAAAGGCATGCGCTTTCAAATAATTGAACTACCTATTACAGCACTTTTTCCACAAGCGTTGTAAAATACATGCACTTTCGTTGAATTTAACTACCTATTACAACGCTTTTTTCACAAGCGCTGTAAAATACCTACGCTTTCATTGAATTTAACTACCTATTATAGCATTTTTCTCACAAGCGCTGTAAAATGCATATTTCAAATAATTATATACGTTGGAAACCCTCATATCATATCCTCTACATCTTTCAAAACCTTAATATCCTCTACGTACTGTGCAACCATCTACGTTGTCTCAGGTATTTTTTAATTTGTTTTTGTCAAAAAATCTTTATAATCTCTTCTACACATATATACCACATGATCTGTTATGTTTTAAATCTCTTCTACACATATAAACCACATGATCTGTTATGTTTTGAAATTGTCAAAAACTCATATCACATGATCTGTTCTGTTTTGAAATATTTTCTGTATTGAAATTGTTATTAGATATGTTGATATTGGTTTATTTTTGAAACTTGTTGATATGTTTTGTATTGAAAGCTTATTAGTTTATTATTTTTGTAAGCTTATTAGTTTATTAGTTTATTAGTTTATTAGTTTTGTAAGCTTATTAGCTTATTAGTTTTGTATTGAAAGCTTATTAGTTTATTAGTTTTGTATTGAAAGCTTATTAGTTTTGTAACTGCATTTATATAGGTGGTATAATATGGATAGGAAATGGATGTCAGCCAATCGACTGTCAAAAGAGTATGAAATTGGAGTGAAGGAGTTTGTTGAGTTTGCAGTGAAGAATGCAAAAGATCCAAATAGAGTAGTTTGTCCTTGTTTAAAATGTTGTTTTGGTAAACGTGTTAGAGAAGATGAATTAGAAGTACATCTAATATGTAATGGAATTGATCAAAGCTACACATGTTGGATAAGACATGGTGAGAAAAAAAGGAAACATTAGTTTTGAGAATAGTTCGACATATGCTTCAACTGACTTCGATACATATGAGTATGACCGAATTGATGAGATCGCAAAAGCAGTTGAAGAAGATATTTGAGATTGTCCTAAAATGTTTGAAAGTTTGTTGAGTGATTGTCCTAAAATGTTTGAAAGTTTGTTGAGTTTAACGAATAGCGACAAGAGACCCAATCCGATCAACCGTTGGGTCGTCATATCTTGTGGAAGGAAGCTCGTGTAAATAAGGATGGAGTGGTTGATAACGAAAATGTCCAAAAAGTAATAGAACTTTGTGTAAGTATATTATGACTTTAATATTTTTCAATATTGTATTTATCACTTGAATACTTTTTAATATTGTATTTTAAAAATGCTAATGAACTTAACTATTTTAATGTTACATGTATTTTAGGAGACCATCGAACAAAGTTCTGAAAATGAAGAGGGCAACAAGGCTAGTTGCAGGGACATTCTGGGCAAAGTTTTTAATGTTCCTGAATATTCCGGTCGAGTTAGGGGGAAGGGATTTGGCGTAACTCCCAGAAGCTTTTTTCCTCAAGAGAAGCGCCAAAAACCTTCCAACGAGGAAGTATTAGAGAAGCTCAGAATCCTATCTGAGCAAGTGGCACTCTTAGTGAATACGAATAAAGACAAACAACTTCCGGATCAACTCCAACGTGAAATACAAATGGAGAGTGAAAGCGGAAGTTGCAACGTCGGTTTGAAAATTGTTCCTGAGGTAATTAATTACTTACTTGCTTATGTAATTACTTATGCATTAAACAATATTATATATTAACTGTACTTATGTTTTAACTATTGATTTAGGGTGTCACTTCATGTTTCGTATACTTGTCCTCGCCCACTCATCGGAAGGTGGGAAAACGAAAATTGTACAATACTTTGGGAGAAGTGTTGCACAATACTTCGATCCATGCGGGCCATGTCAAAGTATCGCCTATTGTTGCTTTCGAACCAACTGCACCGTTGCCGATACCGGACAACGACGGAGATATGCAGACATTGGGTGAAGCTATTGGTAGTTACGTGGCATGGCCCATGAACCTTGTTGTCCTCGTTAAAAGCCCTCCCAGAAACGAATCAGTTACGTCTCCCGAAAAGGTTTGTCACATTTATTGCATAAGTTTTGTCAATTTTTTCAGATTCAATAAACTAACATTTAACCTCATTTTTGTAGGTCCAAATAAATAAACCACCCGCACATCAAAAAAAAAAGCAGCAAACCTCAAAAATTGGAGGTTAATAGAGCTGCCAAATTACAAAGGCCGGAGGCCAATAAAGCTGCCAAACTTGCAGCAAGAAAAAAACTGGATCGGGGGAAATCAGTCGCTGATGCTGCTGCTCCTAAAATAAGTCAGCCACACCTTGGTAAATATGGGGCGTATCTTCACATCTTAGTAAAAAAGAACATGTGCAGCAGCGACTATTTGCGCATGATACACATGAATAAAGATATATTCGGAGATGAGTATGAGGAATTGCTCGAAAAGGAGCACGTATACGAACTTCTCAAACATAAGGAGCTCAATGCTACTGTAATATGCTTGTACATAAGGAAAAAAATACTTAATTGCATTTTTATTGGTAATTAATTAAATGTATTGGTAATTAATCTAGTTTAAAATTTTCATTGAAGGTTTTTGCATGAGAAGGTCGTGTGCACGAGGAAATTGTCAAATAAATACTCATTCTTGTCTCCGCATAAGATGTCCATGTTGAAACTCGATCCAGATAATGTAAGGAAATACATTATAGATATGTTTTTGGGAAATAAAGAAAAGGATAAATTGTTCTTCGCACCATATAATTCAGGGTACGTAATTTTATCTTTTTAATTGATGAGAATTTAATTAATTAGTTGTGTATAAACAAAATTGTTTAACCAATTTTTTGTTGTTGTAGGGCACATTGGGTGCTATTTTCAATCAATGCGTTCTCTGAAGTTATATACTATTTGGATCTCGTGCATGGCGATTACAACAAACACTCCGAAATAAAGACTATATTCGACACGTAAGTAATATTCATTTATTTTTGTTACACATATATATAAATAAGTGTTTGTTCATGCTTAAATAATTACATTTATTCATTCGATAGTGAATTAAAAGTTTTTCGAGCTCAAAGAGGTGCGACAGTGTCGAAGCAAAAGTCTAATAATATTACATGGATCCCAATAAAGTGCCATCGTCAAACAAACAACATCGACTGTGGGTACTATGTATTGAGATTCATGAAGGAGATTGTTGACAAGAATAAAACTATTATCCTAGAAACGGTACGATATTTTGATTATATGATTTTCATATATAAATTATCTATATATTTGATACTAACTTAATATAATATGTTCAATTTTTATATTGCAGTACTTTGTAAATTCCAGTCCATCATATTCTGAGCAAGATCTGATGGAATTAAAGGAAGAATGGTGTGAGTATGTGCTTGAAATGAAAATTATATGATTTTCTGGGAAATAGCATGCTGCTGAGCAAGGGATCTGAATATTATATGGTGCATAGTTATTATATGTATATGATCATAGGACAGTATATAAACATGCATACGAATATGTTGTAAATTAGGTTCAATGTATATTTAGTTACTTATGTTGTAAATTACTGTGTTATAGGGTATATGTATCATATTGTGTGAACTGATTATGTTTTAACTGATTCTGGTTCTGGTTCTGTTTCTGGTTCTGGTTGTGTTACAGGGTAATATACATGCATATGAATATGTTGTAAATTACTGATTATGGTTGTGTTGTGTTGTGTGAACGTATTGGTTCAAACTAATTTTGGATAAAAAGATAAAAGACAACGCTTTATAAAAAAAATGCCATAAAAAGCTAAAAAGCGCTTTTAAAATATATACAGGGTTTAAAAAAAAAAAATAACACCTTTAACAGCGCTTTCTATAAAAAGCGCTGTAAAAGGCATACCAAATATGAATTATGGTTATGCCTTTTACAGCGCTTGTTATAAAAAGCGTTGTAAAAGGTACCCCAAATATATGAATTATGGGTATGCCTTTTACAGCGCTTGTTATAAAAAGCGCTGTAAAAGGTACCTCAAATATATGAATTATGGGTATGCCTTTTACAGCGCTTGTTATAAAAAGCGCTGTAAAAGGTACCCCAAATATATGAATTATGGGTATGCCTTTTACATCACTTGTTATAAAAAGCGCTGTAAAAGGTACCCCAAATATATGAATTATGGGTGTACCTTTTATAGCGCTTTTTATGAAAAGCGCTGTTAAAGGTACCCCAAATATATGAAATATGGGGTATGCCTTACAGTGCTTTTTATGAAAAGCGCTATAAAAGGTACACCAGATATATGAAATATGAGTATGCCTTTTACAGCGCTCTTTGTAACAAGCGCTGTAAAAGGTGCATAATAAGCGCGCGTTATAAAAATTGCCTTTTACAGCGCTTTTTTAGAAGCGCTGTTATATCTTTTACAGTGCCCAAATCTACAACATTTTTTTTTTGAAAAAGCGCTGTAGAAGGCTTAAAAAAAGCGCTGTAAAAGGAAATTTTTGGCGTAGTGTTATAATGATGATTTGAATGTTAAAAAATAAATAAAAAAATTAAGTATTGCATAAAATTAAATTAGTTTTTAATAAAATTTATTTTTAGTATATATCAATATAACAATAATTCAATTGCACAAACAATTAGTTAAAACTTTTAAATACCTAAAATTGATTTAAAGTATATGTAAATCTTTAATAAAATAAATTTCAAACTCTTGAAGAAATATATTCAATAATTTTTTTTACAACAACTTCTCATGCTCGCAATTAAAACATCATACTAACAAAACAAATAAATTTAGACTACGTTACAATATAATTCAACATGAATATTTTTTTAAAATAAAAACTATTAAATAGTCAATCATATTTTTAAATTTTTACATCTTATTTTTTGAGTTTGTATTTTACATTTTATTTCATCAAATAAATACAAGTACCGTAATATATTGATCAATAAATTAACAATCAAAGTATAATGAGTCAAACAATTATCCTATATAATAAATTATCATACGAATTTTACAAAATATTTTAAAAATTAAGTTAGATGATTGTGATAAACATAATTTTCTCTCATTTTAATTTTCTTAATCATATTCAATTATTACAAATTAATAAAATAATATTATAAAATAACTATATTTATAATATATAAAATATTACTTATAAAATTAATTAATTAATATCCGCGCTAATTTAATATTATACATGTTTTTTTATTCATTTAAGAGGAAAGGAAGAATGGTGGACACTTGCCACATTGACTTGGGGACCAGAATAACGGTTTGAAGTGATTATAAGCTTTATATATGTAGCATCAATGTTACAATACTGAAAATTGTTTACGTGGTTAGGTTGAAGGTGTGTATTTAAATTAAATATTCAATTACATATATTTTATATTAATTTGTTGGAAATAAATAAGTGTATTGTGTTAATATTTTATATTTGTTATATATTGTCGTATTTGATAAGGATCTAGAATTATGGTATTAGTTTTATAAATAAATTATGTGTATAAGATTTTGAAATTAATTTAGATTTTAAGTATGTTCGAAATTATATGTGAAAATATTTGTCTTTTTTTACTATGATTATACACATTTGTTTTTAAAAATAAAATAAAAAATTAAGTGATTGTATGTCATTAAGTTATATGCATTTTTGTTTGTAATTCTTGAAGTTGTTAAATATTTTAAATGTTTCTTTATATGTCTAATTTTTGTGAAATATGTAGAATAATTGTTGTTATGATTTAAATATTCTTTTAAGAGAGTGAAAATAGTGGAGTATTTTTTGAGAAGTTAGTTGAACTCGAATAAGTATTTGAGATATTTGTTATTTGATTGAATTGAAAGTAGTAAGTGTTTTTGACTAAACCTACATATTTAGTTTTATCTATAAACGATAATGATTAATCATAACATTTCTTTCATATTTGAGTTGTTGAATCTGACATGTTTAATTAATTTGTTGTGTCATGTTAGTCTATCATATTAAGCTAATTGATTTTTAACATATTGTGCTTAATTGAATAGTAAATGTCTTAAATATGTTTATAGACGAATTAAGTTTGAATCTTGATGGTGGTAAGTTAGATATTAGTTCACTCACCACAAATTTTGAGTGAACTAATAAACAAATTTTATAATAAGTCTATAAACATATTTAAGACATTTACAACCAATATCCTCAAAATTTTAAACTTACCACATATTTAAGGCATTGGATTCATAAATTTTGTAACACCCCAAATTTTATAATAAACTATTTTATTAATTAAATATGATTTTAGATGATTAATTTGGTGCTAAAATTGTATTATAATATATGTTGATTATTTTTATGATTAATTTTCTTTATATGTATATTTTCTATGATGTGTTAATATGTACATATTGGACTAAATGAATTATATAAATAATGAATATTATATTTTATTATTTTATATATATTTTTTTAAAATAATAGTTTTTTAAAGAATACATATTAATCAATTTTGTGCATCTAATAAGTGCATCCAATTTTAATGGATTAGAATAATCCGAATGATGAAGAAAATTATCTAAATATTAATCCAATGACACAAACGCATTTATTGAATGCACAAAATTGGTTAAACAACCAAAATGGATTGGAATAAGCCTAAGAATGACGAAAGTGATCTAAATGTTAATTCAATGACGCAAACACACTTCTTAGATGCACAAGATTGGTTAAACAATAAAAATGAATTAGAATAAGTCGAATGATGACAAAAATGACATAGATGTTAATCCAATGGCACAAACGCACTTATTAGATGCACAAAATTGGTTAAACAATTAAAATAGATTAGAATAAGCCTAAGAATGACAAAAATGACCTAAACTTTAATCAAATGACACAAGCGCACTTCTTGAATGCACAAGATTGGTTAAACAATCAAAATGAATTATAATAAGTCGAATGATGATGAAAATAACCTAAATGTGAATCCAATGCCACAAAAGCACTTATTGGACGCACAAGATTGGTTTAACAAGCAAAATGGATTAGAATAAGTCGAAAATGACCTAAATGTTAATTCAATGACACAAACGTACTTCTTGGATGCACAAGATTTGTAAAACAACCAAAATAGATTAGAATAAGTTGAATGATTACGAAAATAACATAAATGTTAATCTAATGAGACAAACGTATTTATTGGATTCACAAGATAGGTTAAACAATCAAAATGGATTAGAATAAGTTGAAAATGACGAAAATGACCTAGATATTAATTCAATGAAACAAACACACTTATTGGATGCACATGATTGATTAAACAACGAAAATAGATTAGAATAAGTATAAGGAAGACAAAAATGACCTAAGTGCTAATCTAATGACACAAACACACTTATTAGATGCACAAGATTGGTTAAAAAACCAAAATTGATTAGAATAAGGCAAAGGATGACGAAAATAACATAAATGTTAATTCATTGACACAAACACACTTATTGGACACACAAGATTGATTAAACAACCAAAATATTTAAGTGTTGAAATTAAATTTTAGAATATTGATTAACCACTAAAATGATTTATGTACTATGTGATTTATTTTGATTTTCTGATTATTATATTAACTTTGAGTATAAGAGTTTGCTTACTTTATCTGCTAATTGAAAAATCTTTATTTCAATTTTTGATAAATGATAAAGATTAATTAAAAAAATAATAATAATAATTTAATTGTGATAAAGTTGGAGTTGTTGGATTTCTATGAGAATATTCTATCATGATGCCAATTATTGAATTAGATATATCCGTGTATATGTGATTAGGTGAATATGAAAGTGTTTGTGTTTCAGGCATTCTTAGTGTTGAGAATTATCTATAGTGTTTAGAGTTGTTCGGAGTGTTTAAATCTGAGATAATTTTATTTTTTTCTTATTTTGATTGTTGATTTATATTAATGTACATGTCATTTATTTTGTTGTTGTAATTGTTGTAAATTACAAAATAAATTATCAGGAATGTATAATTAAGTGAGTTTTTAATCTGAAGTAAAGAGTAGGAGTTGTGTCGTCGCCTTTGCACTCTTGAGCCATGTTAAAGATATTTTTTATTATCCATGTTTGAATTTGAATGACTGAAATTATGGTTACCTTACGTAGTATATGCGATTGCTTCCAGTAGCCACATGGGTGGTATGGCAAGTAGAATACCACACTACAATAAGCCTGCACTGCAGGATTACTGTTGTTTGTTTTCTGTAAGTGGATCTTTACACTAAATGAAAGAGGTACAAAATAAATTATTGAAGAAAGAGAAAAAAAGAACTAATGAAAGGAATAAAGAGGGGAGGGACCATAAAGAAAATGTTTGTGGAGATGATTTAAATATTAATAGTGTTGCCATGTTTCATCAAGTTGAAGCAAATTGAAGATGACATATGAGTACGACTTTAATGAAAAGAACAAGTAACTAACTAATTAACTTGATATTGTACTCTAATTAATATAACTAACTAATGTAATTAACTAGTGTGACTCATATGGACCATGAACATTTTTAACATTTTATAGCATATTTAAATTTTGATAGGAAAACCAAAAATTAATTAAGAAAACTTGTTGTCTATAACTTTTACTCAATCAGGTTTTGAGATTTCAAAAACAATAGACTAAGTACAAATATGCCAGGGTGAGTAGTGTGTTCACAACAAAATTACACTGCATAACTATCAATATTATTTTTACTATTTATATATATATATAACAAAATTAGATAACTTTGCGCAAGAGAATCTAAAACACAACAATTAGCATCATTTACACAAATGCTTAGCTATAAAATAAGTTTCTCTCTCCAAAAACTTGTTTCTTCTTACTTTAGTGTAAGTTACACCACAATCTCAAGGGTGAATAAACAAACACAAAAACACTGCAACATAATTTATCACAATCATTACAATATTAAGGTCTATTAAATTTATTATTTTTTTCTTCTGTAGGTACAGTCTAGTTGATAGCTGCAAGAACATTGATATGTATGAATTCAAATTTAAATTCGAGATTCTCCACTTCTCCACACTTAAGGTGTGTAAATCTGACCACTTGACAAAAAAACAAACTATACTTTTGCAACACGATCATGTGTTCGTTTCCAAATCCAATTAACTAATAAACAAAAAATAATAGAAATAAAAGATTTATTCACAATCACTATTCTAACTCTATCCACATAGCCAAACACAGGGATACTTTGTTCGTTCCTGAAGAAATTATCAGGATCAACCTTACTCTTTATTTGAACCAACCTATGAAAATTATCCTTAAAATATTGAATTCCATAGACACTACCTTGTGAGTGGCTACTAAAGAAACCATGATGATTAATACCCAAATCTAAGTCCTTATAATTAAGATAAGCTTGTCTTGGATTTTTGGACACAAAAGGAGTCATATATTTATAAAGTTCTCTAGTAACATTTATATGATAAAATGTTACCTCTTCGCCTGCCTCATTCCAATTAGCTTGATATTGAATCTTCCATAAATTTCCAGCTCTATGAGGTAAAGGAGTTTCATTTGATGAAATTTCAGCCATTTTTCCACCATAAGGATTGAAAAACATTACACCCTTTTCCAACTCAATCATTTTTTTCCAAATTCTTTCAAAACCCATAATGGAAATAGGCTCCTTAACATAATCTGATTTTCTTTTCAAGTACCTAAGTAACTGAGGTTGTCTTTCCAGCAAAATTTCGACCGGCGTATCGATGTTTATGTTATCCCAAAACAGAACAGATTTAAGCCAACTTGTTTCAATGCAATCACTTTCCTTCAAACCCAATTGAGGAAAACTCTCATTCATTAATGAAAGAAGAGATTTTGAGTCACCAAGATAAAGAGCTATAAAACTAGCCCTTATAGTTTTCATTCCATTTTTTGCATCCTTCACCACATCCAATATAAGCCTAATGAAAAGATCATTACTTGTAGTTGGTGCTACATGTTGCCAATTATAAACTATGTTTGTTGCATTTTGCTCCAAAGTTCTTTGAACTTCAAAAACAGTTACTATCTTAGGAACATGAACTAGCTTAATTTTGTAAGAAAGAACAACACCAAAATTTGCTCCACCACCACCTTTTATAGCCCAAAAGAGATCTTCCCCCATTTCTTCTCTATCAAGTAATCTACCTTTAGCATCAATTATTTGTGCATCAATAACATTATCAATTGAAGTACCATATTTTCTCATCAAATTACCATAACCACCACCACTAACATGTCCTCCAACACCAACTGTAGGACAAACACCAGCTGGAAAACCATGAATTTCACTTTTCTCAGCAATTCTATAGTAAACTTCACCAAGTGTCGCACCACTTTGAATCCAAGCTGTTTCATTTTCTATATCAACTTCAATTGATCTAAGATTGAACATGTCTAACATAAAGAATGGAACTTCAGCTACATAAGAGACACCCTCATAGTCATGTCCACCACTTCTTATTTTCATTTGAAAGTTGTGTTTTTGACCACAAATTATTGATGCTTTTATGTGTGAAACATGTAATGGAGTGATTATGAGGAATGGTTTTGGTGTTGTTGATGTGTTGAAACGAAGGTTTCTTATGTAGGCTTGTAAGATTGAAGGAAATGAAGGACTGTTTTGTGTGAAAATTGATTCAATTATTGGGTTTGAAGGTTCAGAATTGTTTACAAGACATTGAATGAAAGTGTTGTGAGGTGAATCTGTAGCAAAAACAGAGGAAAAAAGAGAAAGTAACACAATAATGTGAAGCAACATTTTTTTGTTTCTATTTTTTCTTGTTGTCGCACAATGTGTGAAATTAACAACACACAGAAAAATAGTGAACTTTATATAGAACTGACCAATGATTATTTGAGTATAAGAATTGGATCTCAGTACAGTCATGGATTCTATACAATCATACCATCTGAAATCCATAATCGTCCGATTAAGATAGAAAGATTTAGAGTTCAAAATAAATAATTTTTAATTTAAAAAAATTAAAATATATTTTTTTAATCGTTCAATCTCAACCAGAGGATCAAGAATTATCCGACTCTAGTATTTTGTGACTGCACAAAATTCATATTCATGAATATAAAAAAAAAATTAATAATTTCAAAATGATCCTATTGAGACCACAAAATATTTGAAAATACATTATTAATACTTTAAAGTATTAAATATATGTATTACCTTTGAGATATATCTATTTGTAATATTTAAATTATTTATAGTCAAGTAACTATTCACAATTAAAATATATGTTACATATTTGTGAACAATGTCATGTTATTATGGACCTTAAAAGTTGTATTGTTGCACATTGAGATACGTGGGACGATTTTGATTCATGAAGCTCTCGTGTGGTACAACCAAATCTACTTATCTAGAAAGCTCTTATAAGAATACAAACCACTAATAAAACATGCTAAGGAAATAATTTGGTACACTTATCATTGCTAAAAAACAAAATTTACAGCAACATATAAGAAATATGTACGGATCAATCCTTAGTGTGGTACTATGAAATGAATACTCACCATTCAATCGATGATAAATTCTTCTTCAAAAATTCAACACATTATATGGTGCATTTTATTTATGGGTCCGTATGTTTGGAACCCCACAGCACATGTTGGTAGGGTACAATGGCATTGGCATTATGTATGAATAGTTATTGCCTACCAATAAGACTTAACTTCCATCGTTCAATAATTTTTATATATGTCATGAATGGGACGTGAAATCACATTTTTCTCGTTAATTTTAAATAAATTTAGAATTATTTAAGTTGATATTATTAGGTTGAAACATCATATCACATATTTAATGAACATCGTATCATGTATTCGGATCTATGGCCTCAAATTTATGTGTAAATTTCTACTATCCCATCTATAGAATTTTTTTTAATAGAAAATTTAACCATATTTGCAAAACTCAAATAACAAAGTCAAGAGCTCATTAATTTCACATCTTGCATAATGAAATAAAACCAGTAACTGAATTGAACAAATAAAAAAAAAAAAAAAAAAGATTCTTAAGGGAAATGCATAGGAATAAATGTGCTTCAATTTCAGTATAAAAGCCAAAAGGCTTTCCATTGTTTTCACAGAAGCTTTCCTGACTTGAGAAACAATTTACATGTGTCACTGATTAGTAATAACTAAATTTTAGAGAATTCTTGTGCAGTCACGGTTGTACCAATAGGCACAACGATTAAAATATTAATATTGAATATTGATGTTTTGCATGCAGACATATTAATATTAAAAACTATTTTTTTTTAACATTTCAAGTTAAAAATAAATTATTATGAGTTAATTTCTTGCATGACTTTTGATGCACATGTTTATATTTATGTTAAAGGTTGAGGAATAGTAATTTATAGTAAATCGTGTACTATCTAATTCTTCACATAATCACTTTTTCTCTTCAAATAGTTCAATGATTGTGGTTGTCTATCAAGCAAAATCTCAACTTTTTTTGTTAAATTGATATTAGTCCAAAACAGAACAGATTTAAGCCAACTTGTTTCAATGCAATCACTTTCCTTCAAACCCAATTGAGGAAAACTCTTATTCATTAATGAAACAAGAGATTTTGAGTCACCAAGATATAGAGCTATAAAACTAGCCCTTATAGTTTTTGTACCATTTTTTGTAGCATTCACAACATCCATAATAAGCCTAATGAAAAGATCATTATCAATAGTTGGTGCCACATGTTGCCAATTATAAACTATGTTTGTTGCATTTTCCTCCAAAGTTTTCCTAACTTGGAAAACAGTTACTATCTTAGGAACTTTAACTAACTTAATTTTGTAAGAAAGAACAACACCAAAGCTTGCACCACCACCACCTCTTATAGCCCAAAAAAGATCTTCACCCATTTCTTCTCTATCAAGTAATCTACCATTAACATCAATGATTTGTGCATCAATAACATTATCAACAGAAAGACCATATTTTCTCATCAAATTACCATAACCACCACCACTAACATGTCCTCCAACACCAACAGTTGGACAAACACCAGCTGGAAAACCATGAATTTCACTTTTACTTGCAATACTATAGTAAACTTCACCAAGTGTTGCACCACTTTGAATCCAAGCTGTTTCATTTTCTATATCAATATCAATTGATCTAAGATTAAACATGTCAAGTATAAAGAATGGAACTTCAGCTACATAAGAGACACCTTCATAGTCATGTCCACCACTTCTTATTTTCATTTGCAAGTTGTGTTTTTGAGCACAAATGATTGATGCTTGTATGTGTGAAACATGCAATGCTGTGATTATGAGAAATGGTTTTCTTGTTGTTGATGTGTTGAAACGAAGGTTTCTTATATAGGCTTGTAAGACTGAAGAGAATGAAGGATTGTTTGGTGTGAAGATTGCTGAAGTTATAGGGTGTGAAGTTTGTGAATGGTTTACAAGACAATGAATGAAAGTGTTGTGTGGTAAATTTGTAGATGATGCTATATTGCATGATGAGATAAAAAGTAACACACAAATGGGTGATAATATTAATGAAACTTGTATTCTATTTCTTTTATTATTAGGAGAAAGGAAAAATCCCATTTTTTTGATTAATTTTGTTGTTGATGTTGGTTTTATAGTGACAAAGAAAAGAGGAGATATGTATAGTGAGTCTCTTTGAGCATGATATGAAGTGGTATTTATAAGGATATCTCTAGGAATGTTATATTGTTAGAGAATTAATGAAAGTATGATTTAGGTTACTTCATAATTTGACCAATATATTTTCAGAAAAATTAATACTATAGGTTACGTAACTCAATCTTTCTTTGACTTTGCAAAATATGATTTGTCAATAATGTGTCACAATTTTCAAACATGTAAATAATATTATGATCAATTGTTGTAATATTTTATTGTTTAATTATATTTTGATATTATTATTATTATTAGGAGGGTAAATATTTATATATTAATTATATTAGTTATTTATTATTAGATTTCTAATGAAATATAAATAATTTGATATAAAAAATGACACTAATTGTCTTTTAGAATAATGAAAACCTTTTGTTGTCGCTCTATATATAGAATAAAATCTCCATTATACTCTGACACAATATATTAATTCTTCTTCCAAATAAAAAAAGTGTCTAAATAAAAATCCAGTCGAAGAAGAATTACAAGACAACAAGTGTTTGTGGCATGTTTCTCTTTGTTCAGCTATTGTCTCTCCTTGTGGATAAACTAAAAAAAATAAATTCAAGTTTCTTAATATCTTTTTTAAATTAACATATTGTAGATTTTAAGATTGTCAAAATTTCATGTTTATACTTTTATGTTTATAGCATGTTAATTTGATTATTAAATTTTTTTATATAGAATATGAGAAAACATTTATTATTAAATTAATTGAAAATAGTTGTACGATTAAATGAACAACATCAACATTTTTCTTGGATCTAAATTTTTGATAACGGACGGATATACTCATATATTCTCACAATTTAGTTTCTTTAAAGTGAAGATCAAATATTAATTGGTCCTTGTAAAATTTATTTGAAATGGAATTGGTCCATTAAGATGTATTTAATGGGGAC